>JAODAC010019395.1:9086-19806 GCA_027575185.1 Mimaenictus wilsoni | reverse complement strand
CACCCCCACACCCACACACACACCCTCACATGCACACACACACACACACACACACACCCACACACACACTCACACACACACATTCACACACACACTCACATGGACACACACTCACACTCACACACACACTCACATGGACACACACTCACACTCACACACACACACACACACTCACACACACATTCACACACACACACACACACACTCACACACACACACACAAGAAAATGAAATGAATATTGGATTTTTGAGTGACGTTTTGTTATAAACCACAAATGAAATTTCCCACATGGTGTTGATTTAATCTAAAAAGTTTACGTCTGTTGTACGACGTCTGGTAGCCTCCTGCTTTTACGTGTGATGCGATACCTTTTAATATATCCGCCATATAACCTGACAAAGACGAGGTAATTAAAATTAATCCGTAATAAAAGTAAAGGAGAGAGAACAAAAAAATTGGAGATTAACGGAGCAGTGTGCCAACAAATAAAATATAAAAATGCGTAAAATGGCTGCGGGGAAGGAAAATTCCCGCTGTCCGTTTTCGTTAAAAACCCATTTATCTCAGGAGGATTACATCAGTGAAACGTTTTTTTTTTTGCTAGTGATTATCAATATCCTCGAAAGGTTTTATGGATTATGTAATTTAATTGGAATTAGTATCGTTATTATCGTGATTTATATACGTTCATGTATATCGAAAACATCAAAAACATCAACAATAATATCAGCAATAATATTATCAACAACATCATCAACAGCAACAACACCAAGAACATAAAACAATATCGACAACATTTAACGACACCAACAAAATCAACTACATCAAACAAACAATGCCAAAAATCAACAACATCAACAACACCAAATCATCAACAACATTATAATCTACTACAACATCAGCAACATCATCAACCTAACAAGAAACTTGTAGTTTCAACAGCATGATGGTATTTTTTTATCTGGCCGTAATAATGTAAACTTGATATGTACTAAAATACATTTCCATCATCATTCCACGTAAATATTGATACCTGCCCGCAAGATTCAAGTTTGTATTACACCGATTTTTATCGAAAGGTATTGCTAAATAAATGTCAGCTAAATTTAGTTGGCGATGCTTGAAAATAGTTTCGAACCGCATCATCTGAGACTACTTTTGGATTACTCGTGGATGTCTAACTAACAATATCAAGAACATCAACAACCTTAACAACAATAGCTGCAAAAACCACAACGACGTCAACAGCAACAACATTAGCAAAGATCTCATCAACAACAACACCAACAAAATCAACACCAGCACCTACAACATCAACAACGACAACAGCAACCAAGACAATAACAACGACAGCATCAACAACATTTACAACATCAATAACATCAACGAAAACATAAACAATATCAACAACATCGACAACCTTAACAACAACAACAACTGCAAAGACCACAATGACGTCAATAGCAATATCATTAGAAAAGATCACAACATCAACAAAATCAACACCAACACCAACAACATCATCAATAACAACATCAATTAAGACAATAACAACGATAATATCAACAACATTTACAACATCAACGACAGCATCAACAATATCAACAACATCTACAACCTTAACAACAACAACAACAACAACAGCTGCAAATATCACTACGACGTCAACAGCAACAACATTATAAAAGATCGCAACAACATCAACAAAATCAACACCAACACCACCAACATCATCAACAACGACAATATCAACAACATTTATAACATTAATAATATCAACGACAGCGTTAACAATGTCAACAACATCGACAACCTTAACAACAACAACAACAACAACAGCTGCAAATACCACAACGACGTCGACAGAAACAACATTAGAAAAGATCACAACAACATCATCAACAAGAGCATCAACAACGACTACATCAACAAATATAATAACAACAACAACATCAACAACATTTACAAAATCAATAACATCAACGACAGCACCAACAATATCAGCAATATTTACAACATCGACAACAGCATCTACAAAACCAACAACGACAACAGCAGCAAAGTCAACGTCGACAACATCCACAACATCAGCGACAGAAACAACAACAGCAGTCGCGCTTGTTTTTTTAAACTAGCAATTTATAAACGACGTTGGTCTAACAAGTTGATACATTTTCACTTAATCAAAATTAATTATCGAAACTGTTTTTATTTTACTTCTTAAAATGGTAATATAAATAAGATATATACTAAGCAAAATGGTTTAATTAATCCACAACAAGTCTCAAAATGCCGAAGTCTTAAGTAATTAACATGAGTTGTTAGCATTATTAAAACTCGTTTAAATTATCGCATGCAAATTTACGATAAGCGGTGCGGCAATAACCAGTTAATTAACGCACGTTTAACCAATGCGCATTGAACTATCCAATTATAATTAAATTGTGCGCATATTTGATGATATTCTCTTAGGTGTACAATCGTAGAAGGGGTATTTGTAACCGACAAGAAGTTAGCAGCTTTTTTTCAGTAGCAGCAGCAGCAGCAGCAGCAAAGAATATGAAATGAGATGAAATTGATTCGCAGGTTGAAAAGTCGTTGTTATGCCAACTTCCTATCGGCCAATTTCATCACGGAATATCTAATTCATTGTCTGAAAATATTCGTGTATGTGCTTGCACGTATGATTTATACGTACCAACATAATTAGAATATCTTAATGAATGGCGAGGACATTTAATAATGTATTTGATTCAACCACGCTAATTGGGTGAATTGGAACGATGTGTGCAACAACAGCTGGTGGGATTGTGAGGCCGAGATCGGTGGGACGAGTTGCGTTGTGGGTGGGCAAATGCATGCCTCTTTCAGTCCAGGAAGGAGTGGAACGTGTTGCGTGTGGAACGTGACCGTATGCATTGCGGTTGGGTGGAGCTCGCCACAAACCGAATACGTTCTAATCCCGAATTTGGGAGAGACGTTTGGTTATCTCTCCAGCGATGACCAACCAATTCAATATTGATAAGGTTCGATTACTAATTAACAATCAGTCAAGTTTTCTTTTTTTAAATTATCATTTCCTATTTTTGCTAACCTTATAACTGTTAGTAATAATAGGAAGTAGCCATAAGTGCGAATAATATAGGTTAGGTTAGACATGAATACATTGGAACTTTAATGAGAGCCTAACCTAACTGCTAGAGCTGGCGCTGTGATCTTAACCCAACTAAATAATTATTAAATAGTAATGTTTGTTGGGTATTTCGACCGCATTTACGCAAACTCTTAGTCGCTGTCTACAAATCCGAGTTTCAAGTGGGCTTATTAACTTGCATTACGCTATACGAGTGCAGTTGGAAAAGGCGCTTAGGTTCCTAAGAGCCAACTACTAACAATAAGCCTTTAAATTCTGAAAAGCTGTGCATTAGGTATGCTTATACCTATTCTAACTTTGTATTTCCTTAGTTTGATGGTTGTATATCTTCCCCACATTCCCTAAAGTTAGGTTAGGTTTCCTCACGTTAGGTTAAACATTCATTTAGTTAGTTTTCAAGGTAAATAATATTTTTGGGCGTTCATAAGCAACTTTATTGAATGTTCCAACTTGAAATTTATGAAATGTCATAGCGCATTCTGATACTAAAGGAAAATTAGTTCGTATTACGATTGTTGCTTTATTATTATTCATGGCAATTTTATTCTAAAAACTCATTTATCTGAATTGGATTAAATCAGTGAAGCGGTTTTTTGTTAGTGATTATCACTTTCCTCGAAGGGTTTTACGTATTATGTATTTTTATTGGAACAACACCAAAAACATCAAGATCATCAACAACACCAATAACGATAAGAACATCAACAACATCAACAACAACTATATAATCAACATCAACAACTCCATGAATATATCAACAACATCAACAACACCAAAAACAACAACATCATCATCAACTACAACATCAATAACATCATCAAACAGCAACGACAACTTTAAGAACATTAAAAAAACACATTCAACAATACCAAAAACATCAACAACAGCAGCAACACCAAAAACATCTTAAAAAACAAAACATTCAACAACACTAGAAACATCATCAACATCTAATAATACCAAAAACATCAACATCTATTACTCCAAAAACATCAACATCTATTACTCTAAAAACATCAAACTCAATACCATCAACATCAACAGCATCAACAACAACTACATAAGCAACGTCAACAACTTCATGAACATATCAACAACACCAAAAACAACAACATCATCATCAACTGCAACATCAACAACAGCATCGAACAACAACTCCAACATCAAGAGCATTAAAAAAAAAGAACAATATTCGACAATACCGAAAATATCAACAACAGCAGCAACACCAAAACATCTTAAAAAATAAAAATAAAAACATTCAACAACACCAAAAACGTCAAACGCATCAACAACATCAACAACAACGACAACTACAATAGAATTACTTCTGATTTTATTGTTAGTTGCGACATAACCATATTCTCTTTGTAAAAAACCCTCTAAAAACTGGAAAAAAAGGTGAAACATCGAGTGGCCTCCAAATTTTTAACTCAATTTTTATCTCGTAATTAAATATAGATTATAATTGCATTTTGATAACGCTTGGAAGTGCGCTATATTTTTATCAATAGAAATGATTAATCAATTTTTCGATAGCTCTTATAAATAAAATAAATACAAGTGTTTTCTTGGAAGATTATCATGTCGCATCGCATCTTTGATGGTTGGTGAAAGATGACGTTACTACTTCAAAACATTTCCAGTCACTTCTACCGTCGATGATTGCGTTGGTGTACGTTTTGCCGAAAATCCATTTGATTTGAACAACAATGGTAACAATGGCCTATGTTATATTTATTGGTTTGACATTGTTAAAAGAGACAATATTTTGGTTCGAGGACGGTTTATTGGGTATTTATAGGAGTATTGGGTATTTATAAAGGTATGTATTTGTAATGGTATTTATAAGGGTATGATGAATGAAGTGGGGAAGAATTTTTAGCGTAAAACAGCATACAATAATGATAAGCATCAATGAATCGGTAATATGTCGCAAAAAAAGAACGTTCGATAAAGTGCTGTGAGGCATCTTCCGCATTTTAAACCCGGTTTTTCACAGACAAAACCGTAACAGAATAAACCCGTAGATTGACAAAACCCGAAAGGGTTTCGCTATTTTTTGACGAACTTAGTTCTGAGCCGAGCCGAAACTTGGGGCCGCGACAGTTCGAGGAATTTAGCTTAAAAAGGTCTTGTTGAGTCAGGTCCCGCGCATCACAGGGAAATAAATTAAGAAATTAAATGTTTGTTAAAACATTAAAGAGCGACGACCGCGTAATGGCATTGCATGCTCGTTGTACAATATACGAGGATGGTTTATTGGGTATTTATATGGGTATTTGGTATTTATAATGAAGGGTATGTTACCACATCAAATGAAGTTGAGAAGAATTTTCAGCGTAAAAAAAAAACAGCATGCAATTATGTTTCGCATCAATGCATCATAATATGTCGCAAAAAAAACGTTCGATAATGTTCTGTCAGGCATCTTCCGCATTTTAAACCCGGGTTTTCACAGAGAAAACCGTAACAGAATAAACTCGAAGATTGACAATACCCGAAAGGGTTTCGCTATTTTTTGACGAACCTAGTTCCGAGCCGAGAACTTGGAGCCGCGAGAGCCTGAGGAATTTAGCTTAAAAAGGTCTTGTTGAGTCAGGTCCCGCGCATTACCGGGAAATAAATTAAGAAATTAAATGTTTGTTAAAACATTAAAGAGCGACAACCGCGTAATGGCATTGCGTGCTCGTTGTATTTATTGGTATTTATAATTAAGGGTATGTTACTACATCAAATGAAGTGGAGAAGAATTTTCTGCGTAAAACAGCATACAATAATGATAAGCATCAATGAATCGGTAATATGTCGCAAAAAAGAACGTTCGATAAAGTGCTGTGAGGCATCTTCCGCATTTTAAACCCGGGTTTTCACAGACAAAACCGTAACAGAATAAACCCGTAGATTGACAAAACCCGAAAGGGTTTCGCTATTTTTTGACGAGCCTAGTTCCGAGCCGAGCCAAGAACTTGGGGCCGCGAGAGCTCTAGGAATTTAGCTTAAAAAGGTCTTGTTGAGTCAGGTCCCGCGCATTACCGGGAAATAAATTAAGAAATTAAATGTTTGTTAAAACATTAAAGAGCGACAACCGCGTAATGGCATTGCGTGCTCGTTGTATTTATTGGTATTTATAATTAAGGGTATGTTACTACATCAAATGAAGTGGAGAAGAATTTTCTGCGTAAAACAGCATACAATAATGATAAGCATCAATGAATCGGTAATATGTCGCAAAAAAGAACGTTCGATAAAGTGCTGTGAGGCATCTTCCGCATTTTAAACCCGGGTTTTCACAGACAAAACCGTAACAGAATAAACCCGTAGATTGACAAAACCCGAAAGGGTTTCGCTATTTTTTGACGAGCCTAGTTCCGAGCCGAGCCAAGAACTTGGGGCCGCGAGAGCTCTAGGAATTTAGCTTAAAAAGGTCTTGTTGAGTCAGGTCCCGCGCATCACCGGGAAATAAATTAAGAAATTAAATGTTTGTTAAAACATTAAAGAGCGACAACCGCGTAATGGCATTGTATGCTCGTTGTACAATGTACTATTTCTGAACAGTAATTAACTGTTCAACGTAAAGTTTAAAGGTCATACTGGAAAACTTGTTTCGCAAACATTCGCTATGCAAAAGTAACACGCTTCGTGTAGACATTTGATGCGATAGCCAAACGATAAATGCGTTATCAACTTCAATGTTATCAAAATTATCCACTTATATACGACATGTATCTGTAAAATTACACCAAATATCTATCATGTAGCCATGCCTATGTAGTCATGTCTATCTATTTATGCATTGAATACCGCTACTGGTCTATATTATATGCAAATAGCTATTTCACGTAAATACACGGAGTAACATGGAGCAACAAGAGCTATTAATAGTCAAATGTTCTCAGTGTTTAGTAGGATAGCCGGTGTTTCTTCTTAAATCAATCATTCCGATAGTAGTAGGAAATTGGAAATGGGAAAAAAAAAACAGGAAATGTTGATGTTCATGTTCTCATCAATGATGATCATGGCAATTTTCGGTAGTATCGGCCGGTTTTCTAGTGGCCGATAGCGACCGCGAGGGCGTCGCGTCGAGAGATTGCCGATAAACCACCGAACTCGTTCGGCGATGAACGATCATCGCGATAATCACAACACGACGCGTCGACCGACGACGGCATACACTCACAATCAGCGTTCAGTGGTCGAAGCACAGATCATCTATATTCATCCATGCTCGGCAGCGTATCGCACGAACCCAGCTGGAGGACGGACGCCAATTAATATTTCAATCGCGTCGCGAATTATTCTGCATTGAACGCGGCAAGGAAGGTTCGGTTCGGAATGTCATCACAAAACAGTCGTCGTATTCCATGTGTGGTTACAGCGCATTCAATAATGGCGTAGTAGAGACGGAAGTCGATGAAAAGCTTTACGCCATTGATTTGTGTTTAACGTGGACGATTTGTAACAGTTTCCAGCGATTTTTATTGGTCTGCAGTGATTTTTAGTGGTCCCAGCGACTTTTAGTGGTCTCGAGCAACTTTCAGTGGTTCCCAGTAACTTTCTGTGGTCCCCTGTAACTTTCAGTGCACCCTAGTAACTTTCGGTGGTCCCCAATAACGTTCAGTGGTCCCCAGCAACTTTCAATGGTCCCCAGACACTTTTGGTGGTCCCCAACAACTTTCAGTGGTTTCCAATAACTTGCTATGGTCCCCAGTAACTTTCAGTGGTCCCCAGTAAATTTCTGTGGTCCCCTTTCAGTGGTCCTCAGTAACGTACAGTGGTCCCTATCAACTTTCAGTGGTCCCCAGTAACTTTCAGTGGTCCCCAGCAACTTTTAGTGGTCCCCAGAAACTTTCAGTGGTCTCCGAAAACTTTCAGTGGTCTCCAGCAACTTTCAGTGCTCCCCAGCAACTTTCAGTGGTCCCCAGTAACTCTCAGTAGTCCCCATCAACTTTCAGTGGTCCCCCCAGTAACTTTCAGTGGTCCCCAGTAATGTTCAGTGATCCCCAGCAACTTTCAATGGTCTTCAGTATCTTACAGTGGTCCCCAGCAACTTTCAATGGTCTCCAGAAGCTTTCCGTGGTCCTCAGCAACTTTCAGTGATTCCCATCAACTTTCAGTGGTTCCCAGTAACTTTCTGTGGTGCCCAGGAACTTTCAGTAGTCTCCAGCAACTTCCAGTGGTCCCCAGAAACTCTCAGTGGTCACCAGTGACTTTCAGTGGTCACCTGTAACTTTCAGTGGTCCCCAGCAATTTTCAGTAGTCCCCAGTGACTTTCAGAGGTCTCCAGCAAGTCTCAGTGGACCTAGAAACTTTCAGTGATCCCCAGTAACTTTTGGTGATCACAAGAAACTTTCAGTGGTCCCCAGCAACTTTCAGTGGTCCCCAGCAACTTTCAGTGACTTTCAGAGGTCTCCAGTGGACTCCAGAGGATTAAAACTCAAAGATGAAAGACTCAATAATGCGTTGTCTGTGTTTTACAACAAAACATGTGGACAATGAAGACGGTACCAACATCGATAATGGGAATACGGGTTTGTACAAGAAGAGACAGAGTGGCCTCAATGGTGATGTGAAACGTGATAGTGAAAACAAATTGCAGTTGCAGTTGACACTGAGCAATAACGCTAATAGTAATAGTGGTGCAATTGATGTTGGTGGCAATTCACAACGGACCGTGGTAAACGAATCAAGATTTAGTCGAATTAGCAGCACTGGCGAGCTTATTTTCAGTCAGTTTAAGCGACACACTCCGAAGATTCTTCCCCAGCATTACTACCTGACTAGAACACTTTCCAGAACCGATTCGGTATGCAATTTTAATATACTTATATTTAGTACAGGGTATTTATTAAGGCATTTAAATAATAATCCACATTCGTGGATGATATTGGATGACTGAATCAGATAATCAATTTATAACCATTACGGATATCAATTAAGAGAAATTAGAATTGAGAAAATGAACTCGGAGATTATCATAAGTCAACAAAGCTTGTGATAATCTTCTTTTTCACTTGATATTATCGATATCATGATATTATTAAAAGTTTTAGAAGTTACTTTTTAAATTTGTATAAAGTGTTTGTTCAGGAATTGAATTAGTTCAATTCTTAAACAAGAATATTTCATAGATGTTCCTATCCTCTTCCTTTTCCTATGACAAACAGGTAGCAGGCAGTAGGAAGCAGTGTCGACATATCGGGATACACTCGGAAGAGGAAGAGGAGTGTACCCCGAAGCGTCGGCAGAGTCGGACGGCTACCTGCTTGACAAAATGCAGTTTACTGATACTAATCACAACAAATAAAGAAGTCCAGCCAAGTGGCGCAGTGGTATGGTCCACTGACATCACTGTCCACGAGATCCCGGGTTCTATTTTCGGTTGGCATACAGAGTACCATGAATTCTTCTTGTCAATAGTATTAGCCTCTAATAAGATTAATTACATTGAAAAGGAATTGAATAGAGCTATGTAGCATCGATTGCTATGGACCTTACCATAGCAGTCGACGCTGAGTCTATCCCAAAAGCTCGAATCTCGATTGCCCCTTTAGACTTTTCAAGTACCGTTAGCGAAAGAGAGCGCGATGGACAGTACCTCTCTCTCTCTATCTCTCTCTATCTCTATCTTTTAATACGCGGTCAGTTTTTGGAAACATTCAGGCTTCTTTACTGCATACTTGAAACTCCGAAATTCTCGTTTACGACGAATGATTACGGGTGTTACAACTTAAGTCATATTCGGGGTTATTGTCTGGTCCCGGCGATGCTCGATAAAATTAAAAAAAAACGCAACAAATAAGGTTAAAATTCCATATATCAAATACTATAAGTGGTAAAATGACTCAACGTGCATAGTTTGTACTGAGTGTTGTCACAAGTGTGATATGTCAAGCAAATATTAAATATCAGGTGGTAAATAGCAAATTTAATTGAAGCTTACATTGCCTTAATTATAATATAATCATATTCTATTATATGTGATAAGGTGACCTTGAATTATTTCGAAGTTGCTACTTGAATGAATTGTATTGCTGCACGACTAGAGCGTATATTCTTTAAACATACTTAAGATAATGGATTAATAATCAATCCATTATCTTCAAGTATGTTTAAAGAATAATAAATTGAAGTTTTTTACTTTAAAGAATATGATTTATCTACTTTAATTCATAATACTATTTATTTTGTTATCAAATAAACAAAGTTTTAACCGCGATGAAATGATAAGATGAGGTTGCAATATTGGCAACCCGTAAAGCAATGTTTCTACCAAATATACTCATTATTAGAGTGTGCATCGAAATGCCGAAGAAACAATTGATTTTGCCATCAATGACAACAATGTTTTAACCTTTGTTAGATTTATTGGTTCAACCCTGAAAATATGATAGAAAATCTACTCATTATTAAAGTGAGCATCAAAATGCCGAAAATTCTCTTGACTTGTACAACAATGTACAACAGATTTTGTAATATTTATGAGTGCAACCCTGAAGTAAGAATAAAAGACACTTTTTCGACGAGTGCGCACCGAAATGCCGAAGAAACAATTGACTTTGCCA
>JAODAC010019384.1:0-19814 GCA_027575185.1 Mimaenictus wilsoni | reverse complement strand
AGATTATACCTCTTGGGAATTAATCATGAAAACAAGAATTTACCCAGATCATTTCTAATCATTTTTCAATATTTCGCGTAGCATGTAGTTTAATAAAACGCGTCCTACCAATGCATATGATCAGAAAAAGGGCTGAAAATTGCTTATATCTATCACATATTCAGAAATATAATTATGTAAACTTTTATTTGTTACCTGAACAAATTAAGCATTCCTTCTAAATATATACATATATTGAACATAAGTTCCCCTATGCATGGCCATCGTCCAGAGGACCTTCAGCTTGCCTTCTAAATATTTACATACATTTGAACACAGGTATCAAATATAATTACATGGAATTTAAACTCCAAAACAAGTACTTTCCCATTTCAAACATTGAATTAATGATAAGTTATGAAAAGTATTCAAAACTGGTATATAATGCGGAAGCATGTAACAATTAATAAAAAAAATTTCCAATTGAATGAAAACGTTAGTTAATTGACAGCATATTTTCTTTGAATGAAGTATTTCCAAAGAGATTAAACCTCTTGGAAATTAATCATGCAAATAAAAATCTACCCAGATCATTTCCAATCATTTTTCAACATGCTACACCGAATGAAGTTTAACAAAACGTATTCTACCAATACAAATGTTCAGAGAAAGAGCTTAAGACTGCTTATAACTATCACATATTCAGAATTATAATTAGGCAAACTTTTAATTGTTACCTGAATAAATTAAGGAGTTCTTCTAAATATTTACATTTAAATAAGTTTTAAACTGCACCCCGATCAAACTTTAGTTAAAAAAAAGCGACGAGGCTCTAAGGAGAAGTTTCACAATTTAATCAAAACCGACCCAAAAAAAGGCTTCCTACAAAGTTTGTGTAACCCACTGAAACATGTCTACCAAAAAAAAAACTTTATCATCTCAAAAGTAATCCTTAACTTGTCTTTTCCTACTCCATCTTTCTAGAGTTAGTAGTGATTTGTTATTTCGGATCCATCAAATGTTATGCTACGATTTTGATTTATCGTTTACTCAGTCTGCTCAGTCTCTGCCAGGGTCATGAATACGCCAAGGCAAACCGTGAACGAGCAACCTGCTGCTTTGTTGGTTTCGGTGTTGGGAATTTCGGTAGCCCCATCGCTGCCACCATCGAGGCGCATGCGAAACACGACTACGCAAAGCGTCGCTTGATACCAGAGCCTCCTGATGCGAGTCAGCACCAAGTCGGCACATCGTAACGCACCGTCGCGGCACGTCGACGCGCATCAATCGCAGCCGCAAGTTTTCCGCGAGTTTTCCACTGCAACTCACAACGTGTTTCGCGTTTTCCACATCTACGCCGCGAACGACGCAAACAGAATAAATCCGAAACATGTGCTACATGTCGTGCGCACATTAAATCTAGTTTAGTAGTTGGAAACATGTGTTCGTAAAAATCTTTCTGAAATTTCAGTGTTAATATAGCTGTAACCTAAAGTGTCACAAACATTACCGCTTAAATATACCAACTAATAAAGTAAAGAAAAGTGTGAAATTGCTCATCAAAAGTCCCGCTTATGAGCACATAAAAAGTTATGGAAAGTTTTGGCATAACCTGGTTTATGGACTATTAATTTGTAGTATTTTTTTCTGGATGTTATATAAACGGTTAATAATAAAAAAAATACGGTGGAAAGTTTTGTTTTATATTGCAGAACAAACAAATTGAAGTAAAATTGAAATTAATGGAAAAATAATAAAATCAGCCCACTTGGGCAGCCTAGTGATAAAGCATCTACTTATCACGTAGGAGGACGGGGTTTGAGTCCCCGGGGTGGGCATTTCACCGGGTGAATCATTTATATTAATTCACTCAAAAATCTCACACACACACACACACACACACACACACACACAAATACACAAATACACACACACACACACACAAATACACACACAAATACACACACACTATCACACAGCAAATTCACACTCAACCCAACACACAACTCAACAATCTTCAAAAATCACATCATATTCTACAAATACAAATCAAAAACCACAACAGACAATTCCACACTAACATCAACACAACAAGGAAAACTCAACAATAATAGCACACCATGAATTCACCAGACAAATACTTCATTAAATTTTACAAAAACATATCTATGTAACGTACCAAAGGCGGAAAGACCAAATCAAGGTCGATAGCCACTAAAATATGTTAAATAATAATAATAAAATCATTGATTTGAGACATAATTTCCTGCTTTGACAACTCATTAGATACTATAAATCAAATATTATAACATTAACAACATTGTTGTGTGATAAAAAATGTTAATTAACAATAAATTTTCCACGAACAGTGTTTATAACGTTAAAAAGACCATTTTATGTGGTAATTGGCTTGAATTTGTCGAAATTTAAGAAAAGCAGCGATTCGAAAAGAAATAACAGAAAATTTTCAATTTAAAAACGTTCAACAAACACATCAATTACGACAGACGGAAATTGGATATCACTAAATAAAATTTTCCATCATCTTATTCTTTCGCAATATTGAAGTACTATAATAACTATAAAAATGCCACGCAAAATTCTTGAAACAATAAAATAACAAGTGAACCAGGGAAATAAAGGGTCCAAATAAAGTTAAAAATAAGTCAACAAAGCTCATAGTGATCGCAAACGTTTGATATAAAACCAAGAAAACAATTGAGAGACAATTTTCATGTTAGAGAAAGTTTGCTTCGGGCATCAAATTTAATCACACGGAAATTATACGTCAACACAAGTATTTTCGAACAGTACATTATAAATAGAAATGTTAAGAAAATGTTGATAACTGTAAGAAAGAGCACCAACATTGAAGAAAGGGAAAATTCGAATTTATGAAAATGTGTGATGTTTCTCGAATTGACAGACAATTTCCACGGTAAAGAAAGTTTCTCCAAAGGAGGGAATACAATCAGTCGGAAATTAGACATCAAAACAATAATTTTCCATCATTCTACAAATTGCCTAAACGTTGAACAAAGTAGTTAATATTTCACATGTAAACGTTTGATATATTTAGAATAGACAGTCCGTTTTAACAAAGAAAATTTTTCCGAAGAAGAAAATAGATTCTTGTCAAATTTAGACATCAAAACAAGATTTTTCTAACATTTAGCTCTTTTGCAACAGTTTAGTTTTATAAAATCGTAAAATTTTAAGTTGCATGAAAAACATTGATATAAAAATTTTCAGGTAGTTTACTCATTTTACATCGTTGTAGCCTAATAAAAGCGTTCCGTATTGCTAAAAATATTAAGAAAAGTGCGTAAAAACATCACAGAAAAACAACACAAACATTCAAACAAGTGACAAAAATTGTATGCAAACTTTTGATACATTTCTAATTGACATCGTAGTCTTACAATAACTATTAAAATGACACTCCAAATCCCTGAAACAATAAAATAACCAGTAAACCAAGGAAATAAAGTGAAGTCCAAGTGAAAAATAGGTTAATAAAGTTTAAAGTGGCTTAAAACGTTCGAAAAACGATTGAAAGACAATTTTATTGTCAAAGTAAGTTTGCTTCGGGCATCAAATTTAATCACACGGAAATTATACGTCAAAACAAGTATTTTCGAACAGTACATTACAAACAGAAATGTTAAGAAAATGTTGATAACTGTAAGAAAGAGCACCAACATTGAAGAAAGGGAAAATTCGAATTTATGAAAATGTGTGATGTTTCTCGAATTTACAGACAATTTCCACGGTAAAGAAAGTTTCTCCAAAGAAGGGAATACAATCAGTCGGAAATTAGACATCAAAACAGTAATTTTTCATCATTCAGTCCTTTTAACAACATTGCAGTTTAATGAAAACTTTCCTACTAATATAAATACTAGCAAAGTACTTGCAACTTCTACAAATTGCATAAACGTTGAACAAAGTAATTAATATTTCACATGTAAACGTTTGATATATTTAGAATAGACAGTCCGTTTTAACAAAGAAAGTTTTTCCGAAGAAGAAAATAGATTCTTGTCAAATTTATACATCAAAACAAGATTTTTCTAACATTTAGCTGTTTTGTAACAGTTTAGTTTTATAAAGTCGTAAAATTTTAAGTTGCATGAAAAACATTGATATAAAAATTGTCAGGTAATAAAAACGTTCCGTATTGCTAGGAATATTAAGAAAAGTGCGTAAAACATTACAGAAAAACAACACAAACATTCAAACAAGTGACAAAAATTGTATGCAAACCTTTGATACATTTCTAATTGGCATCGTAGTCTTACAATAACTATTAAAATGGCACTCCAAATCCTCGAAACAATAAAATAACCAGTAAACCAGGAAATAAAGTGAAGTCCAAGTGAAAAATAGGTTAATAAAGTTTAAAGTTGCTTAAAACGTTTGAAAAACGGTTAAAAGACAATTTTATGGTCAAAGTAAGTTTGCTTCGGGCATCAAATTTAATCACACAGAAATTAGACATCAAAGCAAGTCTTTCGTAACATCCAACATTATACCATAAAGAGAAATGTTAAGAAAACGTTGAAAATTGTATGAAAGAACAGAAACTTTGAAGAAAGAGATTAAAACTGTATGAAATTGTTAAACGCGTCTCGAATTGACAGACAATTTTCATCGTAAAGAAAGTATTTCAAAGAAGAAAATACAATCCCTCGCAAATTAACTCAAATTAAGAATTTTCACTCATTGAGATTGCAACATTGTAGTTTAATATAAACATTACCTGTCAATGCCAGTGCAAAGAAATGTGTTTAAAACTGGTAGAAATAGGCAATATTCATGTTTAATACAGTTTTTCTAAGGAATAAAATTAAATAATTCGAAAATTAAACGTCAAAACAAGAATTATCACACATTCAGCTCGTTTTGCATCTTTGCAGCTAAATAAAAACGTCACCTATCGGTTAAATATCCAATACAACTGCTTAAATCTCGTATTACTAACCGAAGGATTGATCAAACTAACCAAAATTACAATTTAGATATACACGACAAATCGACAGACAATTTCCGTGATAAAGCAAGTTTTTACAAGGAAATAAATACAATACCACGGAAATTAGACATCAAAACAACAATTTCGCAACAGTGACTAAATTTCTATGAAAACCTTTGATATAGCTGGAATTAACTTCTAATTTTCAGGTTAAAAAAGTTTTTTTATAGGAGAAATTCAAACACTTGCGAATTAAACGTCACATGTTCAACTCGTTTTGCCACATTCTGGTTTAATAAAAACGTTATATCTTAATACAAATTAATAAAAGTGTTTAATATTCAAACAAATATCAAAAACGTTGAACCAACTGCATTTTAACAGTCAATATCCATGTTAATTACAGTTTTTCTAAGAAAGAAGTAATTAGATGCCAAAACAAGAAATGTATCACATTCAGCTCGTTCTGTATCTTTGGAGCTAAATAAAAACGACACCTATAGGTTAACGTTTAAAAAGCTGCTTAAAACTCATATAAATAGACGAAAGATTGACAAAGTAATTTAAATTATATATCGAATGTAAGCCCAAAATCGATAGATAATTTGATAAAGCTTGATAAAGCATGTTTTTACAAGGAACAACATTTTCTTAACACTCTAATTGTGTTGCAATATTACAGCCTAATAAAAACGTTCTGCATCGCAACAAATGTAAAGAAGAGTGCTTAAGACTGATATAAATAGAAGAAACATTGGAAAAAACTAATTAACAATTTGATATAATTATATTTTGAAAATTTAGTATAGTAATAACTCGAAACCAACTGACAATTTCTATGTTAACGTTTCTCATAGACATTGTGAAAACTCATCCGGAAATTAGATACTAGAGATCGAATCTCCCAAACAATCGGGTGAAACTTTCAAGTGAAATTACGGACTGTGACTCGTTGAAAATGAAATATTCCTACCCTGGAGCGTCAAAAGTTTGAAATTCCGAACATTTTGTGAAATAATGGCAACCACACCAAACTTATCTCTCTCGACACCAACAATGGAGCTGAACACCTCCGAGTTGGAGTTCGTCGAAGTTGCGAAACGTGACGCTCTGTACATCGTCATCCCAATAACTGTCATCTACGTGATCATTTTCTTCACGGGATTGGTAGGCAATGTAGCCACGTGTATCGTAATCGCTCGAAATAAGTCGATGCACACGGCGACAAATTACTATCTCTTCTCGCTGGCAATCTCGGATCTTCTGCTCCTCATCTCCGGACTTCCGGCTGAGATCTATCTCATCTGGAGCCGCTACCCGTATGTCTTCGGTTATACCTTCTGCGTGCTGCGCGGATTATTCGCTGAGACATCAATGAATGCGACTGTGCTGACGATTACGGCGTTTACCATTGAGCGATACGTGGCGATCTGTCATCCGTTCTTGTCGCACACGATGTCGAAGCTGTCGCGTGTCGTCAAACTGATCCTGTTCATCTGGACGCTTGCGGTTTGTTTTGCCATCCCTCAGGCGACGCAATTCGCTTTGATCAAGCTGTATACCGACCCGGATAACGACGACGTTATCTGCTATGTAGAGAACCCGATTCGATATTCCTTCGAAGTATCCACGTTCTTCTTCTTTGTTCTACCAATGACGCTGATTGCTGTGCTTTATGCGATGATCGGTCTGCAATTGAGGTCGTCGAGTCTGATGAAGCGAAATACGACGCCACCTAGCGGTGGGTTGAATGGAAATGGTTACCAGCATCCGGGGAGTATGCGCACGAATTCGAAATTGAATTGTCGCCACCAACAGTCGCAGTCTTCTCGGCGAGTATTAAAAATGTTGGGTAAGTTTTAATTGCCTCTACTCTCTTGATAATTAAGGAAGACGGAATTAACTATTTTACCACAATATTTAGCAATATTTATGACCACCAGTTCTTAGTTTGGCGTTTACGTTTCCTCATAAATTTTTAAGTATATTTTTTTAATGGCTGATAGTTGAGTTATAGGACTTTAAAAATATTGATAAATATTGAATATCTAATGCGCTGAAGTTGGAGGTGAATATTTTAACTGTAAAGCCCTGAAACTTAAAGAAATATTACCGCGTTTCTTATAATAAAAAGAAAAAGATGTATATTCAGTTAACTTGATTTTTAAGAAGTATAATACATTTTATTGGAAATAGGCGAGTGTGTTGGCGACCACACTACTAAAGTAAAATTATATTATTATTATTATTATTATTATTATTATTATTATTATGTACTTGATCTACAGTGGGGTTTTCATCAATAACGATTTGATTTTTAAGCTGGATTCATGCAACGGTTCAAATAAATATAAAGATATAATAGTACACATATAATGTATACAGCCCGTCCGGGTAGCTTAGCGGGCCGTGTCACTGCTGACTTCGGCTTCCTGCTTCTATGCCTATCTTTACCTGAAGAATGTACTTAAAAGGAGATGAAGCAACTCGAAGAAATAACCTATATCCTGTTAATACATGTGTCAGACAAAGGAAACCATGAAGCGAAGCGACGCGGGCAGTATGACAGACGACTTAATGGTAGCGCACACAAGCACACGCACATACTTAACTTCAAGCACACCTTTCAACTTCAAACATCTACAACTCTCTAAGAGAACGACTTCTCACAAGGTTCGCCAACAACGGACACCAACAACATTTGTATGCATTCAAAACATAAATTGTAAATAACAACATTAAAAATGTGAAAACTGACAAATAAAAATATCGTATATCAAAGCCAGTAAGACCCTCAGAGGTCGATAGACATGTAAATATGCGATATTATATTATCAATTTGTACATACTCTTTGCAGTGGCTTATCTAATAACCGCCAACGTTTATCATGATCTCGTTTATCATGTTCAACGCAATAAATTAATTCATGTAAACGTAAACAAAATTTTAAAAAGTCTATTTCTCAAGATGAAACAAATCAGACAGTTTAAAAGACGTTCAATTAAAATCGGGTTATTAATGTCTGAGATAAACATCGCCAAAAATTGTAACGGTCTCAGGTCGCATTCATCAGCTTACTGCTATTCGATTCAATCAATTATAAAAAAATCACGTTTAACATTGCAGTAATATACACGACAACACCAGTGTTGAGAAGACCTTTAACGTAAACTATCCGATGTTAAAATTTAATAATTTATTATTACAACTGTTTTGCGCGTTAGCATCTTAACGAGATTGTCCCCGAGATTTTTAAGATCGCGGGGCCTTATTCAAAATGCTTCAATGACTTCACCTGCAACGCAAGGTCGAAGCGCCGACAACTTTCGGCGATAAACACACAAATTACACGATACAAGAATATAGGAGAAATGGTGTAGAAAATACGACTTACTCGTTTGCATGCTGGGAACAAAGTTCTTATATTTACAAGATATTTACATGGCGAAGCCAAAGCTTCTTAAGTTCGGTGCGTAACGCAGGCGCACAAGGGGTGAAAACGGCGCACAACAACATTTAACTATTCACAAGCAATAATTTACTAATTTCATGTTTAATGCAGGGATTAATAATGACATATACATGCGTCAAATCAATTTTACATTATGACACATATTTATGATAACATTGAAATGTATTTCATGTAATTTATTTTTCAACAAACATTAGCATTGTTGTAAAATGTAAAGATAATCTCAAAGTGTATTTGAAGCACTGCTGAAAAGTAGCTAAAAAATGTGAAATCGTCAAAAGCATACTACATACTAAGTAGCATACTACAACCACGGTAATAGTACTGGCCTATGTTTTGAACACGGTACGTGTACCATGGATATATAAATCCTTCCTTTACTATTAATTAAAATTAAGGGTTAAATTAAGTTAAATTAATCTCTCAAGTTGAAACAAAACACACATTTTAAAGGAATATAAATTTAAATCATGTTGTTAGTTTCTGAGGTAAACGTCGCTAAAAGTCATACATCTCTCGGCTCGTATTTGTGGGATTTTATTATACCACAAAATATGCAACAAAGTATATAACAATGAAGGAGATAGAAAATGATGGATATCCAGTGAGGCAGCAGGCGGAGGTGAACGACTGGCGCTGGTCGTCGGGGCAGGTAGTGAAAACGTCGGAATCGCTAATGACGAAGGCCGGTGACAAAGTCGATGGCGAAATCGCTGGTGGCGGCTGCTGGTGTCGGGCTCGTCGTCGGTGATGCTGATGACTGGGTGAAGAACTGAACTGAACTGCACTGTGGACCGAACTAATTGATGGAGTCGAATTGTGGACTATTTATATCAGGTGGAAATGCTGATGCGACCATTTCTTGAGTTCGTCGCAGCGGAACACGAGGTCGCGATCTCGCTGCGCCGTGTCGGTGTTGAGGTGTCAGCATTTTCTGTGTTTAGTCTGGTGAATGTTGAATAAGTGCAGATTACGTTGTTGATGAGGTTGGTGATTGAGATTTGGTTTATTAATGTTAATATTGCTTGTGCGGCAATGGATTGCCGCCACATATTCATTAGCTTTCTGCAATGTAAACACTTCAATGATATTGATTTTCGATTAATAATTTAGTACTCTGAAAAATTAAAACAAGACAATTAACATTGTAGTGGTTTACACAAATCACACAATTGTTAAAAAGGTTGTATAGTCATCCTTAAACTTAGATCTTTGGCCTATACTAACCTAAGTAAAAACTTCATAATTCAATGTCATATCATTTATATATTCAAAAGTAATAATTTATAAACTTTAATATCAGGTAGATATAAATTATTCATTCACAGTGAAATATTTTATATTTCTCCCCATGAAGCAAACAAAATTATGCATAGTAAAGTTTAAGTAACGGCAAATAACTGTGATTTCCATCTAAAAGATATAAGTGCTTCTAGATGTTGCAAATTCGTCTCTAACCTGATGCTTTTTGTAGCTTTCAACACTTTTAACACCCGTGAAACTCATCGCTTTTCTTTTCAAACTTCTTATCGCGACTTGACATTTTTTTTGCAATGCGATTATCCTTCTAAACTCATGCCTGGACACAAAAACTTTAATACTCTGATGTCTTTTGAAAGGATTTCAGCAAGAAACCCCTCTTTCTGCACCATTTTAGAGTTCATATTACTATTTTATGCTCATAACTTTACCCAATGAATAAAATTGGTAAAAATGTGTCTGCAAAATTGTCAGCCTTTGCAACTGATTTAATTATAACTTTAAGGTCTAGTGCTTTTAATTCAATTCTATGCATTCATTTGAATGTTGGCATTTAGAGTACTAATTTCCAAGATCGGTAACTAAATTTATTTTATTTGTGCGCATTTTTGGTTAAATATTGGCATTTTAATTAAAATGTAAATCAATTGACTGCACTGTTTAGTAAACTTTGTTGATGATAATAAAAGCCTACATGAAATCGGCGAACGCAAATTAAAAATGTATTATATTTATCGTATTACATATTCAACAATCTAGGCCGTGATATTCAGCAATTTGTTAATTTGAAATTAATTCGATTAAACATAAAACATTTGTGTTTCATTCGAATAATTCTAAAATGTTCAAAATGAAGCAAATCAACATTAAAGTAATATTAAATGATTGAATTGAACATAAAACTGAAGAGTTAATCCTCGAGAATTATGCTATACTTCGATAAACGCACATTATATCCGGCATAACCAGTTGTAAAAAGTTTAAGGTCAAAGTTAGTTTTCGGCTTAACGTATGTAAATTCGATTGCATAAGTAATGTCTAATACTGAGTTCTCGTAAACATTTTTTATCAATGCCGTTTGTTGTTTGTTTGCTTTTCGGGAGGGCTTAGCTAGACAGATGATTTGTAACCACAATTTTTCGAATTTTTTAATTTAAAAGTCAAATTTCAGAATGCCTACAATCATTTGTAATTCTACGAAGACTTTTCATTCAATTACAAATTCGTCTTGAAGATGTGTACCATCACAATAAGAAAATATCGTTTTTCTTGCCAACTAATAGATTAAGAAAGATGGCCATAATCGAATTGAAATAGGAAACCAAGCATGCAATTGGAAAAGTTGTAATCATGCAGTTTATTTACTACTTTGCCAGAGCAAATTCAATATAAATTAAGCTTCCAGTAGTGTTTGTATTTTCTTCCTTCCTGAGGGTTATCAAAGGATAATTGGATTTTCTAAGAAAATATGTATTTTGCACGGATTCATATTCATGCATCAAAGCAATTCTGCATTATATGATATTTACTGAGATAATATTTTTATATTTGCTGTAAATAATGTTTTACCAACCAGCGCCATTAATATAAAATGTAATGACAAAATCTCAAAGTATACTTCTAGCGCTGCTGAGAAGTAATTAAAAATGAAATCGGCTAAAGCAGATTTTTTTTATCTTCAAAATTGTTTGGAATCTGGCCGGAGGCCAATGTCTATCTACTTAGCTATATCCTATTAGTATCATTGAAGAGTCTAAGGTCTAAGTGGAACTACATCTGCAGGTATTCTAAATTAGCTGGTAAATCTTCGGGATAAGATTCTGTCATGTCTGAGACTTTATCTCTCATCCTTAAGGCTGCATTTCGAGCTTTTTCGAAAGGCTCATCAATCTTTAATATATCTCGTAATATCACATTTCTGGTGCGGTAGTGTTCACCAGTAGCAAGTCTCATTGCTTTCCACAGCGCGCCACTAGTGCGCTGTAGCAACTTAGAATGATCAGAAATCCATATTTCTTGCCCATACATAATTTGTTTCAAAATGATGGCTTTGATGATTTTCGCCTTGGTATCAACTTCAAAACGACTTCTTCTGTTGAGAACATAGAAAAGTTTCCTGATCGTGTTATAGCCTAAATGTGCACGCTGATTGATATGCGTGGTAAATGATATACCCTTCTTCCAACACTGCTTAAAGTGTATTCCGAGATACGTTGCCCAGTTATGTACCTTAATCGAATTGGTGACTTGATGACTTGAGTTTTTGCAGAGTTGATTTTAATTCTCCAAGTTGAGCAATAATCATTGAGCTTTTCTAATGACTTTTCCTGGCGTTTCCTTGCTGCGTCCCATGTAAGACCAGTGCACAAGATTGCAGTATCATCCGCGTATTGAAACACTGTGGACTCAGGAATATTTGCTACCATATCAGGCAGATCTCCAGAATATTGTAAAGAAACGGGGAGAGAGGTCCTCCCTGAATAACCCCATCCTTAACCAGAAATTTTCTTGAGAAAGATTTCCCATTCTCACCCTAAAAGACCTGTTTTTGTACAATTCTTGAATGGGTCTAATTACCGACGATCGGCAGCCGGTATCTCGCATTTTGAAGAATATTGCTTCTCTAGAGGTTTGATCAAAAGCCTTCTCTATATCTAAAAAAGCAATTAAGGATTTACGTCTTCAATAGAAAGCTCTTCTACAGGCACCAGCAAGATTTGCTGCCTGTAAGACTGCACCCTTATTGGCAGAGAAGCCAAATTGTCTGTTGCTGATGAATCCAGATTACTCAATGTCGTCCTTCAGGTGTTTAACAAGTAACTGATCAAACAATTTTGCTAGGCAGCAGATGACGTTAATAGGCCTACGGTTTTTCGGGTATGTTGGATCCTTGCCCCCCTTTGGAATCGTTACGACAGTTGACTCACGCCATTGATCAGGATAGCAATCGTTTGCCAGTATATCATTAAATATACCAGCAATATATTCAATGGCTACATGTGATAGCAGTTTTAAGGCCTTCGGTGGAATTCCATCAGGACCTGTCGCTTTCCTAGTGTTAATTGATTTAAATATACTTGCTACCTCGTCCTGATCGCTGTACAAAAGAGGTTCGACATAATTGTAAATGTTTCTAGATAACATTACACTAAGCCTAGGAGTTACCGGAAGTCGATTTATAAACTGATCCTCTAAGCTTTGTCCAATTACATTTGTAATATCCACATCATTGAAAACAAACTAGCCTTGCTCATCTCGGACTGGTGTTGCAGGTTCTTTGTTACCCCTAATTGCCCTGATGAGCCGCCAGGTATCACCAGAAAACGATGCTTCACATTTGTCCAGCACTTGCTTGAAACATTCTGATTTATACGTACGGATTTCCATTGAAGCGACGTTGGGAAGATGGTTATATAAAACTTTATCATCAGCGAGCCCATAGCGTTTATACTTATTTCTCGCAGCATTGTGTTCAATGAGGATTCGTCGAATACGAGGAGAAAGATTTAAGCGGTTAACACTAGAACTTTTCGATGTTGTCTTGGCACTGACGATATTTGAGACAATGCTGTTATTAAGAAAAGCTGTCTTCTCATTAATGTCGAGGTCACTTGCAGGTGCATGAAAACTAGTCATGAGGTGTGCAAACTTCTTCCAATTAATAAAGGAAATCTCTCTATCCTGTCTCGAAATGCTACCGTCAAGAGATGTAATCACGGGCTGATGATCTGAGTTTAGTTCTGGAGTTGTAAACGGCTTGACAATACTGACCCCTTTACAAATAAATATATCTAAAACATCATAACGGCGATTGGGTCTCAATGGATAATAAGTTGGTTGATCAGGACCATAAATTTGAAAATCTAACTCTCCTGCTACCTTAAGCAGGCATTTCCCTTTTGGATTAGCACAGTTGTTACCCCAAGCTTCTGCCTTTGCGTTAAAATCACCGCCAAAGATTATTGGGCCTATCTGAGAGAGAGAGCACGAAAAACATCAATATTTATCTCCCCAGACGGTCTAATGTAATAGGCAAATATGTTATTTAAAGCAGATTAAGTGTCACAGCTACTATAAGAGAACTGCCCCGTGTACTTTTGAACACGGTGCGTGTATGAAACGTTTATAAAGTGCCTTTGTGAATACATAATTTTCTTTAATATGACACATTTTTGAGGTAATATTGAATTTTTTGATAGGTTGTCGTAAATTATTTTTTACCAGCCAGCGTCCTTTTTTTATTATTTGTATTCGGTCCAGAGACCTGGCCATCGACCTTCACTGGTCCTTCAGCCTGGATACATTGTGTTTGTGCATATTACAAGTTATTGAGATTTCTTGTTTTCGTATTTTTTTTGATGTTGTTGTTATTATTGTGATGTTGTGGCTTCTTGTTGTATGTGAGTGATGTGAAATGAACCTGTCAGTGGAGTCTTGTTATGTGTGCGTGTTGTATTTTTTGAGTTGCGCATTGCGATTGTTGATTTGTGCTTTTTCTTGTCGGTGTGGATTAATTAATATTGTAATAGAGTGTGGGAATTTGTAATTAATGTGCATTAATAGAGTGATTTTAGTGTGAATTTATTTTAATAATAAATTTACACTAGTGGGGTGCCCACCCCGGAGACTTGAACCCCGTCCGACTGTGTGGTAGACCAAAACCTTACCAACTGAGCTGCCCAGGTGGGCTAACCTATTTTTTTGCAAAACTCTTTTTGTTGACAACGCTTGTGAGAGTTACGAAGCGTATGTAGCAATTTATTCGCTCTGTATATATTTTTATATTATGTAAATAATGTCTATTGTAAATATTTATATACACAGAACTATAGTTCTTCTAGATTTCACATTTCTTGCAAAATATCTACCTTCTTCAACCATCAACCATTTAATTCTTTCGTTGGAATTGCGCCAAAAGCCTTCGTGAAATCTATGAACATGATAATCACTTGTTCCTGAAATGTATATGCTTTATGAATTATTATACATCCTTATAAGCATAAAGTTTGTTAAATCTCTCTGTGGTACAGTTATGAGTATTATTCAAATTGTGTTAAGTAGCGTTATTTATCTGCAATTTTTTCATTACTGTCTGTCGCCATTTTTGTGAATTGTTATTATTCTTCTTTTTGTATATTCCGTAGGTAACCACTCTAATCATTTTGCGTATTTCTTTTCTTAGTTCTTTTCCTCCGTATTTTATTAGCTCATTGTTTATGTGGTGTATTCCCGCTGACTTACCATTTGTCAATTTTGCAATTATTTGTGTTATTACTTCTTGGGTCAGTTTGGGTATTTCATCCTTGTTTTCTTCAATTTCTGATTATTTGTTCTATTACCAGGGTCATTAAAATAATATGCACAAAGAAAAATCTCATTGTGTAGTACTGGCGCTGCTGAAAAGTAGTTAGAACATATGAAATGGACCAATTGACAGTTTAGCTGTCGCAGCGACATCTGGACAACTGTCCTTTGTTTTGAACACGGTACGTGTACGAAGTATATATTCCTTTTTGAATAAGAAATTATGCTTGATATGACAAAATTTGTGGAATAATACTGAAAATTATTCCAGGTAAATTCATCTTATATTAACCAGCGTCATTGAAATCAAATAGACAAGAATTCCTATGTAAATTTCCAAAGCTGCTGGAACGTAGTTAAAACAGGTGAAGCTGTCTATGGCACTTTTTTTATTTAACGAGGAGTGAAAATCTACAGGATACACTATCTACCTCCAGCATCAATGCTGTCGGTATGTGTGTACCACATTAGAGTTCTCGGAGAAAATGTCATGTTCCGCGCGAGTGCTGGTTTAGGCCTGAAGCTGGATTCCTGTCACCGCAAGATGTTAGTGCGACAGGAATGACCGACCGAGCTAAAAGCACTTCCTCGTTTGTCTGCCAGGTAGAACCTCTAAGACGATGTGGTGATGGTGGGGAGAGACAACAGTTTACATTTGAGCTAGAAGGCATGGCCGCCTTACAGTGTCGAAATTCTTCGTTCTATAGTTCACGATGTCGCGAACTAGCGGGTTGGGGTGATCCTCAAGGGATACATGTAATTTGGTTGCCAACTCGGCGAAATCGGAGAGCGATGTCTAAGGCAGATTAGGTGTCACAGCCACTATTAACGAGCTGCATGATCCTTCGAACACGGTACGTGTACGATGACTACATTAATTCCCTTCCTTTAAGAATACACTATATTTGTTCGCATCTTTCCGTCCTATAATAGTAAAAAGAAAATAATACGGAAATAAGGGAATAATACGGAGCATCAGTGTATCACTGCGCTTCTCAAATGTAATTAAAACCCAATTTATTTAACAAATAAATTAAACGGGTCCCTTTAAATAGTTACATGTTCTAAAACTATATAATGTGTCTTAATCTGGCTTCGACCTTGTAAACTATCAAAACTCGCGAGTAATAAATTCATCCCACGATCCCTTTTATCATAACAATTCCCAAATGCACTATACTAATATTTGTATAACATAACGCCCACCATTTGCCAGATTCCTCATCACATGTTACAATTACATTGAGCCATAACTTCTCGATATTTATTGTTAATTTCCTAATTTAGCTGAAACCATATTAATTTCAACTAAATCAATTATGTATTGTGATTTAATATCTGCAGTGGGCGTAAATATATGCGAATTGAATATTAACGACCAGAAATTCCATTTCGATAACTCAAATTAAACCCAGACTCACAATCAGTTTATAATTAATATGCTAGTTGGCGTTGAAATTAGCCTTTCAAAGTTTTAATTGCTTCATTTCAATGTTATTGCCTTCTGATTTGTAATAGAGATTCGCATCGAAAAGAGCAATTAAAAGGCTGATTGGTCACACTTTATTAACTGAAGTGTGAATTAATGTTGAAGGACGTATTGATTGTGACAATATTTAGAAGTAATCTCTCCAACCAAGAAAAAGTCACGAAAAATCGATTCGGGATTGAATAGAAAAGACGATTCAATTCTAGGCTAGTTGCATGATGTTTCCGATTTATGTACTCACATGAAGTTGGAATTTTTCAATAACGGAAGAATTTTCTGAAAAATATTGAAATGTAGGTGAAATATGACAGTTTAAGTTGAAACGTCTCAGGCGGATTAGTGTTGCTGCCACTATGAGGAAGCTGCCTCAAGAGTTTTGAACGCAGTACGTGTAGTAGATGTATATATTTTCTGAAAAATATTGAAGAGTACACACAATGATGTGGATATTGCAAATGTAATTGGACAAAGCTTAGTGGAACAGTTTATAAATCGACTTCCAGTAACTCCTAAGCTTAGTGTAATGTTATCTAGAAACATTTACAATTATGTCGAACCTCCTTTGTACACCGATCAGGACGAGGTAGCAAGTATATTGAAATCGATTAACACTAGGAAAGCGACAGGTCCTGATGGAATTCCACCGAAGGCCTTAAAACTGCTTCCACCTGTAGCCATTGAATATATTACTGGTATATTTAATGATATACTGACAAATGATTGTTATGCTGATCAATGGCGTGAGTCAACTGTCGTAACGATTCCAAAGGGGAGAAAGTATCCAACAGACCCGAAAAACCGTAGGCCTATTAGCGTCATCTGCTGCCTAACAAAATTGTTTGATCAGTTATTTGTTAAACACCTGAAGGACGACATTGAGCAATATAGCTGCATCAGCAACAGACAATTTGGCTTCTGTGCCAATAAGGGTGCAGTCTTACAGGCAGCATCTTGCTGGTGCCTGTAGAGGAGCTTTCTATCGAAGACGTAAATCCTTAATTACTTTTCTAGATATTGAGAAGGCTTTTGATCAAACCTCTAGAGAAGCAATATTCTTCAAAATGCGAGATACCGGTTGCCGATCGTCGGTAATTAGACCCATTCAAGAAATCTACCAAAACAGGTCTTTCAAGGTGAGGATCGGGAAATCTTTTTCAAGAAAATTTCTGGCTACAGATGGGGTTATTCAGGGAGGGCCTCTCTCCCCGTTTCTTTACAATATTCTTGTTGGAGATCTGCCTGATATCGTAGCAAATATTCCTGAGTCCACAGTGTTTCAATACGCGGATGATACTGCAATCTTGTGCACTGATCTTACATGGGACGCAGCAAGGAAACGCCTGGAAAAGTCATTAGAAAAGGTCAATGATTATTGCTTAACTTGGAGAATTAAAATCAACTCTGCAAAAATTCAAGTCATCAAGGTTGGCAAACGGCTCCCAGAATTTAAGAGCATTAAATTTGGCACCAATTTGATTAAGGTACAGAACTAGGCAACGTATCTCGGAATACACTTTAAGCAGTGTTGGAAGAAGGGTATATCATTTACCACGCATATCAATCAGCGTGCACATTTAGGCTATAACACGATCAGGAAACTTTTCTATGTTCTCAACAGAAGAAGTCATTTGGAAGTTGATACCAAGCCGAAAATCACCAAAGCCATCATTTTGAAACAAATTACGTATGGGCAAGAAATATGGATTTCCGATCATTCTAAGTTGCCACAGCGCACTAGTGGCGCGCTGCGGAAAGCAATGAGACTTGCTACTGGGGAACACTACCGCACCAGAAATGTGATATTACGAGAAATAATAAAGGTTGATGAGCCTTTCGAAAAAGCCCGAAATGCAGCCTTAAAGATGAGAGATAAAGTTTCAGACCTGACAGAATCTTTTCCCGAAGATTTACCAGCAACTTTAGAATACCTGCAGATGTAGTTCCACTTAGACCAATAGGATATAGCTAAGTAGATAGAGACATTTGCCTCTGGCCAGATTCCAAACAACATTGAAGAAAAAAAAATGAAGAGTACATGAAATATGATGGTTAAAGTAGAAACGTCTCAGGTAGATTAGTGACTCAGCCACCAGGTATTTGTCTTCAATATTTTGATCACAGTGTATGCGTAAAATATTGTGACTCGCCATTTTTATAGTCTTCATTCGATTATGATCCTAAATGAAGAACTATAAAATGAAGACAGTAATAAAATAAAATTAAATTCAATTAAGTAAACCCACGAAAATTTTAAATCTAAAATATTCAAACGCAGAATCTAATAAAATGTTATCTTTAATTATAATGTGAAGACAAAGGAGCCAGACATCGTTTATTATGCTCAACGTGCGATTTGTTGAGCCATTATCTTATCACCGGGATGTAAAAACAAAGTACGAAAAGCACATTACGAGGCAACAATCAATTTACTCAAGCGTGTAGACGATTCAAGCTCGCCCGAAGAGGCAAATTGTTTTCGGCGGTTGGCATTGTTGGCATGACAATCAATACAACAGCGAATTATACATCTTGGAGTTGTGTCCTCTACCAAGTCCTCGTAATTGACTAATACGTTATCGCAGATTAACGGCCTGTGAGGTTTATTCATCGCATACATACAAGCATTAATTTATTCACGTACAGTTCTCAGACAAGTAAAGCTTGACAGCCAAGTAGTGCACTACACTACCCTTTCATTATCTGTAATCAAATCCTTTTAATTAAAAGTTTATCAGGAAGGGTCCCTAGAACACATTTCAGCTACCTTTAGATGGACGAGGTGATGATACGCATACTGAAGGGTCCATTAACGTGATTTGGCAATTTCTCCTAAGTGGGTCATGTATAAAAGGAGGAATTAAAGAAACTACCGCCCTATGAGGATTTATTCTGTTTTAATACCATAAAAGGGTCAAATTTAACCGCAAATTTACTGTGAAATTTTGATTTCTATTTTTATTACAATATGCATGTTACATACGCATTAAATTTATGGGAATGTTTGAATTTGTAAGAAATTGACGTTTACTATATGTTTGGATACGCTATTATGTAAAATGATGGGCGTTTTATGGCATCTGAAACGCGTAAATTATAGTAAAGTCTGGGGAAGTTACAAAATTACAAAATTATCTCTAACGAATTTCGGTCGAAATTTGCAGCGCTAGGAATAATATGATATGAAGTTTATATTCTGAATATGATTCCAAGTATACTCCATTGCGTTATTTCTGCGTATTTGATTATATATTCGGCTGGTCCATAGTTAATAGTTAGGCTTTTAATTTTAATGATACTTTACCTAAACATCTGCAAATGTGTTTTTATATTTATA
>JAODAC010019383.1:44244-75353 GCA_027575185.1 Mimaenictus wilsoni | reverse complement strand
CTCCCGAAACATCTACTTCTCTCTTTAACATCTACAACAATTTGTATCGGACGGGTAGTCCACGAATCCTGCTAAAAATAAAAGAATCGCATTAATTCGCGGGTTGATGTTGATGTTGTTCACAACAGTCGATGTTCGGTAAACTCAAACAAAAAAAAATATTAAACACGCTTGACAGCAAGACCCTGTTCGGCAATTCCAAGTAATTTCCTTATCATTGATGCAACCCAAATTCAATCACAAGCTATTTGTTGTGCCCTTGTATTTAAAATACTCGTTGTCTACCTATAATTAATATATCTGGCATGATGGTAGGATTTGAAAATGTTCAAGTTTCGTAGATAACCGAAATTTTCATCAGCGACTTCATATCGTTTACATGTGAAACGAATAAAAACTATCCCAGTCTCCAATTATCGAATAGTTAGGTCCTTATCTCTTGGGAGCCGATAATTACAATTAGCAACGCGTGGGCATCACACCCAGAAAAAGAGGATGAAGAAGTTAAACGCCATGGCAGCGTGTAATGCAATATGTAATGGCTGTAGACCCTTCTTTACACAATTGAATTTGCAACGATCCGTACCACCCTAGGATGTAATACTTTTTTTTGAATGATTTATACAGGGGCGTAACACACTTTTTAACGCTGGTAATGTTATAACGCATACTATCTTCATATTTGCAATTTATTTACCTTGAAAAAAAAGGATATCTGGAAAGTTATAAAAAAATCACTACCTGTTAAAGGACGTAAATGTCTGATTAAAAAGAAGGTGAAAAAAGTTGGTTTAAATAGTATTGTTTGCGTACTCATACTGCAAAACCGAAAGGCTGCTTTTTTCAGTTAAGACTTGGTTTTAAAAAGCTGCTAATGAATCGTCTTAACGCACGTTCTTCTGTTTTAATCATCCTGATCTCCTATTATTAAGATTTATACGTTAAGAAGACATGGGAATAAGAATTTTCTAAAACATACGATAAAATACACGCGTGTACATCGCTATTAATACATTCGCTGTTAGCAACGTGCCCAAAATCTCCATTTCCACTCTCGTACCGTTATATACTATTACATAATTGAAAAAAATAAAAATAAAAAAAAATCCCTGAAAAAGACACTTCACTACGAACCAAACCATTCGACATTTACACCCCTTATTCGTCATCATGTAACACTTGCTTCTACCCTCTAGAATACTATCAACCTAAAAAACGACTGTCAATAGAACAGGAGGACAACGGAGGACAATTACAAGTGTACTTAAACCTGAAATATTGTCATACTTCTACGAGGGTGGCAAAGCATCAAATCTGTTTGATTTTGCCACTATGCTCAGCTCAAATGTTTGTTTACATTTCTATAATCCCACTCATTTATCAAGAGGCATTTTGCATGACGTTTGAGGATTACGAGTTGTTGGCAAACAACGACTAAAAAACTATCTAAAGACGATGACTCTTTGTAACTACATATGTTTAGTATATACAATATGTCACTTTTATATTTGCTACCACTATAACTTTAACAATATAGATTTAACAAATCAAACGTATCAACCAAACCTAATCTAATAATATAGAAAATAGGTTAAGTATAATTGCATCGAAACTCATAAAAATACGATTGCGTGTTATTTGAACTGCCTTGTTTCTTCTTTCTAATGGATATAGAATTGTGATTTAACTTGTCGTGTTTTCTTACAATTTCCTCCTTATTTATGTTGTCAAACATAGTTTAATGCAATATTCTTTTTCATCGATAACTCTTTTCATGTGTTTATACTCGTATTTATAGATAAAATGGAGCAATGACAAATAGTTGCAAATATTTGCGTGCGAATAAAAGTTAATAGCTCAACACCTGTTTGCAAGTCACCCTTGTGTGACATTTAAAAGTGGGATTGAATTATAGGGAGAGGCGTAAAAGGCGTAAGACCGGAATAATTGGTATATGCCCGGATTGAATCGAAAGGGAGCTTTATAATAGTCTTGTAATCCCTGTCTGTATTAATGGTTTCAATTTGGGGGCACATTTAAGGGTTGTGGAGTTAGGGGATATGCTTGATTGATAATTGTAAGTGTATGGAAGTTGAATTTAAACATTTTATTTCTTAAGATTATTTCTTAATTTATTGTACAACGGGCCTGGCATGGAAATGCAACTAATACGAGTGAGGAAAGGGCATTCCATGCGATTTATGCACTATACTTCTATGACTATTGTGTATGAAAATACCATTTTTTTAAATTCAAAACGATGCTGAAATGTGTACATTATATAACAGGAGTAGAAAAACTGCTTTATTTACTTTTCATCGAAGATATTTGACTCATGTAATACTTCTAACTTCATTTTTGGTTTATACAGTGAAACCTATCACATGTAGAATCTGTAATATGCAGAATCCGTGGCTTGAGAAATATAAATAACCTGAATTTGTCGGAAGTTTTCGTAAACGAAACGATATATTTGCTACAACCGAATATTTTATATAGGTAAACCGTCCTATATCGTCAAAGAATGGGGAAGGGAGCCGAGCCCCCCTCCTGGAACCTTGAAATTTCGCTTGTTTGTCGATATTATCGTAAAGCGTAGTGATAAAAGTACATTTTGGGGCTTTTCCAGTCTTAAGGTATATGAAAAAAAAACCGTCTCGTTGATGTGTTGCACTAACAAGCAATCTTGCATGAGATCACCTACTAGGGCAGCGATCAGCAACTTCTGACCCGCGAGCCACCGAGTGACCCATTTACTCAGAAGTGACACTTCTATAAGTAAAAAAAACTGACTTGTTTGCAAGCCCAGGAGGGATCTCTCAATTTGAGACGTGCATTAAGCAGGAAGCCTTCATAAAGTTCAAGAGGTCACCCCTCCTCATTTGATCGACTATTTCAAAATGAAAATATCGTTGATTCAAACATCCGTTTCTATTCAGATTGTTGAGATTTTTGATTCACATCCAAGAAGATTACAGATTCCCGTTGGTTTTCTTTCAATATATTTTCCTTTAATATATAAAAAATATAATATAAAAAACATTCTCCGCCCCTGTAGAATTATAATCAGTATAACTTTAACGTTAGGCAACTTAAACTACACTAAATGGTTTTAAAATTGAAGAAAACTCAAAAAAAATTATAGAATACTATATTAACTCTAAAATACATCTTACACTATTGACCTTATTATATAAATATAGAAAAATATTATTTAATACCTTGATGAGAATTTTATTTCATAAAATTGTGAAATTTTTAAATGTACGTGTATAACTGGTCATATATCGTTTGAGCCATACAACACATGGTGCAACATGAGATAACTTATGTTAACCTCCAATTCGCGTATAAATACAACCGTTCTCAACTCGAGCTCATTAATTTTAATCGATTACTCGCGTATTGTGCTAAATAAAACCCCATGAAATAAGTACATAATTGTGAAATCTTAAACAATGGGCACCATTACTGAATGTGAACTATATTGCGATGCAGAAGAAGAATTTTCAGCGTTAAACATAAATCCAGCACAAAGAATTCAACATCAAGAAAAAACAAATGGAGAAAACTTTGAAAATATTGAAGACATTGATAGGTATAATGAAGAAGACGATAGATATAATGAAGAAGACGACGATGAAGATACTGATGACGAGGACTACTACTATTACCCAGATGTATCAGACCTTAAAAAACAAACCCACTCAAACGCACAGACTGCTTCAAACAAAGTTTCAAACTATCAACCAAGTGAGAAACTCTTCACGAAATATTCTAATAAGATCAATGTGGACAAATATACTCTTCCAAGTAAGGCAGCAAACACTGTGGAGCAAACGGAAAGAAGGATTGATAACGAAAGGATACGATTGAAGGATAAACAAGATCGAGCCACTGCTGAGCAGGTAATGGATCCTAGAACCAGGATGATTTTGTTTAAACTGTTAAATAGGAACATGATAACTGAGATTAATGGTTGTATATCAACTGGGAAAGAAGCAAATGTCTATCATGCTATTGACAAGGAGAATAAACAGTTTGCTATTAAGATTTTCAAGACTTCTATCTTGGTCTTTAAAGATAGAGATAAGTACGTGAGTGGTGAATTCCGATTTCGACATGGTTATTGTCGACATAATCCTCGAAAAATGGTGAAAACATGGGCAGAGAAGGAGATGCGAAATTTGGTGAGGATGCACAATAACAAATTGAATGTACCAGAACCTATTTTGTTGCGGTCACATGTTATTGTCATGGCTTTCATTGGTAAGTTATTCTACGAAATGCATTTAAAATGTAGATGTAAATATAGTAATAATTATAAGTATATTTATAATTTATTTATATTAGGCAAAGATGGATGGCCAGCACCGAAATTAAAAGACGTCGAACTCTCCGAATCACGTGCTAGACAAATCTACAGAGATATTGTTATAATAATGTGGAAAATGTACAATCTATGCAAATTAGTTCATGCCGATTTGAGTGAATTTAATCTGTTGTACATGGATGGTGAAATCTTTGTAATTGATGTGAGCCAAGCCGTTGAGCATGATCATCCACATGCTTTAGAGTTTCTAAGGAAGGATTGTACGAATATTACGGACTACTTTAGGAAGGCTGGAGTAGCGTGTATGACGCTTAAAGAACTTTTCGATTTTATTACTGATCCAACGATAACTGAGGAGAATATTGAGGAGTGTCTGGAGAATTTGGCGGAAACTGCTGCCAAACGGCCTGCAATTAGTGCAGAACAACAGGTAAGAAACGAAGCTGTTTACATTCTTAAAAATTAATGATATTGTATCGATACAGATTTTTAAATTGTTTTTTGATACTTTAATTATTAATTGTATATAAAACAATTGTCTGAAACTAAAACCTTTTTAAAGATTGAAGAAGAAGTTTTCAAAAACGCCTATATTCCAAAACGTCTAACCGAAGTAGTTGACTTTGAGCGAGATATTAATCAAGCAAAAGCAGGTGATAATGACTTGGTGTACAAGACATTAGTTGGGCTGAAGGGTGATTTGAGTGGAATTACGAAAAAGCCGGACATTTTGGAAAATGGTGATGGAGAAGAAGAAGATTCCACCGATGAAGAGGATGCCAGTGAAGGTGAAAAAGGAAGTAAATTTGTTGACTCTTCCCGACCGAAAGGCGAAAGTTTAGAAGAGAAGAAAGCTAGGAAAAAGGCTGTCAAGGATGCACAGGTCGAGAAGAGGAAAACGAAGATTAAGAAGCATATAAAGAAACGAAGAGAAAAAACCGCTAAGAAATAAATACATTTTTATCTTTAACGCTGATTTCTTTCATCCAACCATTTTAAACTTAATCTGGTTTCAACGATTATAAGAAATTTCTTCTTTTGTTAATAAAACCATTAAAAATATTGATGGGTTTTGACATAGTTTCTTATCATTCTACAACGAACGTGTTTCTGGTTTATTTAGACAATGGGTATTCACATTCTTTTTTTAAGTAATGTATGAACTGATGAGGAGAATTGAGATGGTGGTAGGATAGATAATGGATGCCTGATGGTACATGCAACCTACGGTACCTAGAGTTAGAACTGTTGACGATTTAATAATCTTAGGCAGGGAAAGGTGTTGGTCCACATAGAGATGGAGAATGCAAAATGAAGTACAATGAGTACATTGTAGGCAGTTGGGTGACCGAATCCCTGTTTGACACGAGGGACAAATGTTGTGGTTCATTTGTCTCTGGGGATCCGGATCCCTGTTTTTTGAAAGGATAAGCAATTGAACTCCTTCTATACACATAACCACAGGGAATATAGATTATAGATAAAAATAGAATCAAAGAGCCAAGGAATCAGACTTTGTTAGTTTATGTCCTGGATGTCTGAGTTTTTCGGTTCGTCCATGGCTTGGGGCTTGATCTTGCACTATTTGTAGCTGAGCCCCTTTTACCATTTTCGTAAAGAGTGACCCTTCGATTCAGACGGAAGTTAAATGTTTCACTAGCTACTCATTTGTTCCTTTTCTGTAATTGTGTCCTGGACACGTTCTCATTATATTTGGCAGGCAGTATTGGTTCGCAACAACTACCACTAAATATATTAATATGATATATGAATTTGGATAGATTTTTGAAATTGATGAATTTACAAATCTGCTTATCCTGTTCTAGTTTAGTGATGCATATGAACCTCAAAAGTTGATGAATTGGGAAGTGCCAAAATGGTACCCACCTGGTCCAATACCACGCACGGGGAAAACTACAATCCTTTCTAACCCATTCGGACATCTGCTACCTGGTTTTCCTCGCGTGAAGAATTCATGGGGAAACTATATGGAAACATGGGATATGCCCAGGAAAATCACACGTAAAATTGGTTAGTATTCATTATTATTTGATTTTTTTTTCATTGCGTATGTAGGCACATTCATTAGTTGATTAATAATCTAATATATAAACAGCAGCTGAATTAAGCGCTCCAATAAAATCCCAACTTGACGTCTACAATAAACGCCTGAAAAACTATCAAGATAAACAAGCCCAGAACAAATTAAAACGTGAGCAAGTTTGTGAATTAGGCCAATCGGATACTCAAAAAGGCACTTGTGGCAAATGTAAATGTATTGGTCGTTGCACTTGTCTTCAAGGTAACGTTTGCCAGAACGTCCCCGAGAATAATATTGAAGCAGAGGCTGTCCAAGACGAAGAAGATTCAAAGGATTGTCAAGAGGTATAAATGTATCTTCGCAATTACTATTATTTAATTCCTTCCTTTATTTATAGAACCGACGCATGCTTTGTCCTATCCACCATATTTAACAATCCTCAATATTTCGAAAATTCTACTTTAGCATCATTTTCTAGAAATATGTTCCCGGAGTCTTAACAGAAGACTACCAAAAATTGGACACATTTCCACAATTAGTTGAAGATTTAACTAGTGAAAAACCTCATGAAAAGACTGGTTTTCCTCTGTATAAAACATATATCTCGCCGGAACCAAAAATTAATGAAGACATTCATAATCCTCCGAAAGACATGCAAGAAAATGAAGAATTGACGTCTTTTCAAAAGATCATTCTCGATCGTGAGAAAAATACACAACCTCCCGAGGAGGTAATAACTCATAAAATACAAGAAACCACTGATTTTCTTGTTAAAAACGAACAAATAAATCCAACTCAACTAGATGATGGTCTAAAAGGTTCTAAACTAACTACAACGCATTCAAAACATTCAAATTCTCGTTGTACGTCTTCAAAATGGAGTAAATATTCTAAAAATACGATGTCTTACTGCCATGAACACGATTTACACAAGAAACATCCTCGTGAAGTGAAAAGTTATATTGACACAATAAAAAATTTTGAGTTAGCTCGTGAATTACATAAAGTAAATCTAGAACATGAACCGTTACCAGATACTGTCCCGAAAGAGTTTTTTGAGAATTTGGATAAAAAAGAAATCCCACCACTTTCTGATAATTCCGTTACTGCAGTTGGTTGGAAGGGTTATAAAGGCTTTGGTCCTACAAAATGTACAAAGATGAAGATTTTCCGGCCTAAAACAAGCCCGGAATTGAGACAGTTCGAAGAAAGGCAAGATAGTATTTGTTCATTCGATAAAAAATGGCGGTTTATAAGACAAAATAAGGTAAATCCAATGGATTTAGCAATTTGTTGGGATTTAACACCGGAAAATCCTGCTGATGAACCCAAAAAATCAACACATATTGACGGTTCGAATGGTTCTATCGCCCCAGCAGTTTTTTCAATAGTTGAGACACCGAGAAATCAGCCTGAAAATGATCGTAATGAACCTGTAAGTGGACGAAATCCACCAGCTGTTTTCACGTCTGTTCAGCAACAGCCTGATATTTCTAAAATTGGAGATTTTATGCGCAGTACCAGACCGTATACAAGTAAATCGAATGCGAATCTAACCTGTCCTAAGTGTATAGACACTCAACATAACCTTAAACGTGCACAGTCTGCATATAACCTTACAAAACTTCCAAGTTGTGAATATAATCATAATCATCAACATCCACCGAGAGAGGTACAGGGGCAATGTAGTAAACCTAAAGTTAAGAGAAATTCGAAATCATCAAGTTCGAATCCTTGCCAAAAGTTATGTTGTAGTGGGAAAGTTTTTAATCAGAGGCTATGTGTGGCTTGTGAGTTGAAAGCTCTTCCGGACTTGGATGAAAAGCCCAAAGATACGTTTAAACAGGCTTTTAAAGCTGGTGTTCCGAATAGTAAGTCGAGTTCTAATTCGACACATAGTTCCCAATCACAGGTTAAAGTCCCGAAACAGAAGGTACCATATACTAAGAAAAGTTATGCAATTCGTAGTTTATCAGCACCGTTTTCTTTGAATAAAGTTCGTGAAAGGGAGGATTATCCGGAGCACTGGAGATTAGCTAGCGTTTATCAACATTCTTACAAACCGATACATTTGAGGAAGAAATCGTTGTTGGCAAGTGTTTTTCAATGAAAATGTTTCTTTCCTTGAAGTAGAATTACTATTTGTAGCCTGTTGTATTTGTAGAATTTAGTATACGAAATACATTTGTTGAGATAACTAGTTATACTTGGTTTTAATGTGGATTAAATGGAATGCAAGATTTTTCTGTGGCCAAATTTTAATGCACTATTAATGGGACCCAATCTTGCGTCAGTATGCATAAACAATTGACTAGATAACGAGGCAGCTGTGGCGGTCATTAACCGCGGTTTCCGCACGAAGAACAAATATCAACATCCGCCGAGATCCTAATCATCCAGACATAAACATCTCAAATGCTTAGGCGTCGAAGTCGTCACCCCAAGATCTCACTCGTGTTTCCGGCGTGACGAACAAAGTAATGGTCGCGTCATCCGCCACCAGCGAGTCCGTCATCATCAGCTAGTCTGTCGCCAGAGTTTAGAAAGTGTGTAGTATGTGAGGAATGATGGGATACATGGGAGCACTTAGCAGAGGACTGCATAGGAGTGAATCAAGAATGGGCTAGAGGTAGACGAGAGGGAGTGAATGTAATCGTGGGGGTGGTTAGGTTAGGGTGGCGATGGGGTCGCCATAGTAAAGGAAACAAATAAGAAGGGAAGCTCGTCTACTACTACGAGACGGGCGAGTATCCAGTTATGAATGCAAAAAAATGGTTTGGTGGAATTATTTTGTTGTGTTTTATTATTTATTTATTATGTCTTAAGTTCACAAAAATATGTATTGGAAATGAAGCAGGAAGATACGTATGGGCAGAGGTTATGCCAATAAAGGTTGATTTATATATTATACGTTTTATTACTCACAATTTCAATATGTATCTCAAATGATATCTAAGAACTATATCATCATCCCCGTGGTCGGGTAATTCGTCGATCTACTACCTGCTGTGAGTGTAGCTAAAAAGCTGTTTCCCACTCTGTCCGCCCATGCTTGTTGCATTACTTATATACCTTTCGAACATGTTCTCCCACTTAACTCAGCATCCAACGCATGCGTGATAATATTGAAAAACAGGTGGCACTGCTGTTAACGTATGTTCTCTACTCCCACTGATTCTGTGAATGTACTTAAAAAAGTCTATAATGCTAGTTTAGAGCCCAAAACACCACGACATTAAGAAACATTTTCTGTATAACCACACAGGGATCAACACAATCATGCTATTTCTTCTGAAAGACTCCTAACAACACTAAAACCTAACCTAACTCTATCTTCACCATTATTGCAAGCAAATCTTTCTTTTTAACTCTCCGAATACGATGTGTGAGCCAACAATACCATTACCAGAAACTATTTCAATATATGAACTACACCTATTAAAAGTTGCATTAAAATCGAATTCGAACAGTGCATAAACGACGCTTATAAGCCTACCAATGTGAACTCGCCTTTAGACAGTATAATTAACGTCATTTTAGTGTAAATTGGGTTACATACAATCAACAAATTATTTATACATGTATCCATACCTTTAAAAATCATTTTCTAAATTTGTTTAGAATATTAAGCTGTATAATAGATATATCTGGAAATGTCATAAATAAAATTACCAAGAAATCGCACTAAAAAGTTAAATTTGAAGTGAGTTCCAAATTTAGGCAACCCATCTGTCAGGAAACGCGCAGTGAATAAAATCGACAGTTTGCTTTCGCTCGCGAGCCGATGCTGGTGCATTTCGCCCGTTTTAGTGCATTACAAATATCGCAGGCATCATTATCAAATGCATGACACCACCACCGACGCGGCGGCAGCGACTTCCTGCAGCGCTCACCATATGGCCGCCTAGTTCGTGCGCGGACGCCCACAATTCGCCACAAGCACGTCGCGAACGCATCGCCGTCGGTGTCGTCTATTAATATCAACTGCCTCGCTGCGCGTGTCTGTGAGTGTTGCTGCCGCGTGCGTGGGAAAAATCTATTGATGTTCGCGGCGCAACGGCGACGTTGTCTCGCTGTCAAAATTACCCAAGATTCGCCCAGCTGCGAGGAAAGGACGTGGTGCGCCGCTCCTGCTGCCACATCCGTGTGCCGCGTGCGTTTGTGCGCCTCTCGCCCACATCCAACGGCGACCGATACCTTCAGCAGGACATACCGCTAACAACGAACAACCCAGCAGAGAGCAGTTGAATGACATCCTGCGTGCACGACATCGTGTTCGAAACGCCTGCGACACCAGTGACCATCCTGGAATAATCTTGAGAAATAATTAGGTATGTATACATCTAAGCACTTCCATCAAACTTTCAGCAATGTGGAGCTACTACTGGTTTTGTGTATGTTTAATTATTACACAAATGGAAGCAGGTGCCACTAAATCAACTAAAAAGGAACTATCGATGTGTTTCAACAAGTTTAACCTATGCGTAAACAGTGCAGGAATTCATTTGGACCAATTTAGAGCTGACAAAACCTGCGATCATATCTTTTGTGTGCGTTTCCTGCACGGATTCAGCGAACTCACAGCAGTTTTGGTTGTTATTGCAATTTTTACGCTCAGTTTTAAAAATATAATACGCGGAAAATGCGAATTGCAAGGACTAAAATTAAATCCACGAATGGCAGGACGTCGTTGGTAGGTGATATAAATATCGTGCAAAACATTCAGAAAACCACCACAGAAGATGATTTGCAAACTGCAGGCTGAAAAGTGTTGATTTGCTACTGTAAACACATGCTAATCGCAATATTTCCTTAATACGCACTTGATGCGGTTCAATGCACAAAACAAATACGCATCTCTCGACCTTTCTCTTTGCTTTTCATCGCTTTTCATCGGCTGCCATCGATGATTGCGATCGTAAAGACACATGCGTTGTTTGCTGCTTTGTTGTTCTATAGTTAAAGCTAAAGTCGTGCTTTCAAGGTTACTTATTTGAACAAAAGCAACAAACACTTGTAGTTGGTATCGTTTGGTTTTATACTTCCTAACCTAAGAACTCAAAAATATTTACTAAATGAATTAATCAATATTTCTAACCTTAATTATTCCTAATATATAGGATGGCACTGAAATGAAAGCTTCGTTTCATATCATCAAAAACAAAGAAAAAAAGGCAACAAATACATTCAGATATTAATGAATTGTAATATATTAAACATTAAAAGTGAAACGTCTAACCTCAAAAAAACGACTAATAATGACAGTTAACTATCAATTATGTTTAACCTCACGTTTTTACGATGTTTTCAAAATTTCATTGGTTTCCATCAATGATTTCGTTCGGGAAGACACTTTCTTTGCTTAATACTTTGTTGCTGAATAGTTATTAAACGCTGCAAATAAAACGTTTAACTGCATTCTCCAAAAACCATAACTAAAAAATGATGATTAACCATCAATCATGATTGAACCTCACTTTTTACAATCTTTGTAAAATTTCATTGGTTTTCATTGATGATTTCGTTCATGAAGACGCATTATTTCTTTGTTTAATACTTTTTTACCCCTGCTGTATAATGTTTTGATTACGAAACTGGTAACATGTCACGTTTGTTGTTGAGTAGTTATTACTACAGTCTTGCTTCTTATGGTACAGTATTGAAACAAAGTGTTTATAATTAGTATTGTTTGGTTTTATACTTCTTAGATTATAATTTACGAAGATATGTTAACTTGATTTTATACAACGTTCATAACTTTACTAATTCAAACTAGTGCGATGTAATTAAAGCTTTATTTAATATCATCAAAAACATCAACAAATACATTCAGTTATTTCTCAATTTTCACGCATTAAACACTAAAAATGAAACGTTTAACAGCTTCTTGCAAAAAGCTAATCACAAATGATAGTTAAACATTGATGTTTTAATTTCATTTAAGCATTTTTCAAAATTCAAACGGTTTTCATGGATGATTTCGTTCATAAAGCCACGTGGTTTCTTTGTCTAAGACTTTCTTGTTGACTTGTGGAATAGTTTTGGCTAAAGTTGAGTTTTAGTTGTTAATGGATTGAAGCAAAATGCTTATAACTCGTATCGTTTGGTTTTTCAGTTCTTAGGCTATGATTAAAGAAGATACAGCAATGAAAGCTTTCTTTAATATCAACAAATACAATCAGATATTTCTAAATTTTAGCTTATTAAACACTAATATATGAAACATACCTGCTTCCTCAAAAGAACGTAACTATTAATAAAGGTTAAGGTTATGTTTTAACCTCACTATTCAAGTATCTTTACAAAATTTTAATAAAATAATAAATATGAGTATCGGAAACTCTAATATGAGTTGTAAAAACTATTCAAATAAACTTTCAACTTCGTCTATTTGTACACAAAGCATTTGTTGGCACATAACTCATGAAACCTTTTGCCAAACTCAGCTGTTTGCAGCCAATGTTTTGAAAACAGACCAGCATTTCCTGCATGTAGTTTTCCCCACGGCACAACGTTCGCCAGCATATTGTAACAAACGTTAGCTATGTCTAACCTTGCGTGTGCGTCTTGTCTTTCCTTGTGCGGTTCATATTCCGATGATTGCGCACATACGATGCGAGTGCCTTGACTTGGCTCGATGACATTGATTTTTGAGGTCCTTCTCCGGCAGCAAAACGCTCGAATTAGCTTCGTTTGCCTGGCTATTGACCATCTGTGCATCGATCGCTATCGGTGCCAATCGTCGATGTCGATACAAGTCATTGTTTTCGTTAATTATCGACGCGATTAGTCCGGTATAAATAGATTGGTTTCGTTTTGATTAATTTTTGCAAGTGAAAGTACCTTGTGGTGGATTCCAATTCGTTTAGGTAATGTGTCGAATGTGTTTTTTTTCATTGAATATAAAGGAAAGTGAACAAAATATGTTTTTATAAGTCGTAAGTGGAGTTTATAAATTACGTGTGGGGTTCTATGGAATTTTAATTGTATATATTTTAGTGTTGAAATTGGTTTAAGGATGGCTTTTGTTAGTCATTTGTTGTATTAATCATTTGTTTCTGTTAGTCATTTCATGTGATTGAGGTTTTTATGTATTTGATTTAGAGTTTTAATAAATGATATTCATAATCGGTGTTATTTATATACAATTAGTTTTTTTTGAGTGTAAGTACGCGGCCCTATCGTGATAGGAAGTTTGAATCCAGTGTAATAAGCACGAACGAGGGTCGTACCTCGTTACGTGCTCCTAATTCAATATTCTCGAGCCATGTTCGTGGAACTTCGCATATAGGTTATAAGGGGCCAGTAAGAAAGCAAGTCTTTTGTGAATTGTGACTAGATTGATCTATTGTTCTGCCCCAACTGCCTAACATGAACCTTATAACATCCTTAGGTGGCAACCTACCCACTTCCTAGGAAATCCTTGCCAAGGAGGTTGTATCTGAAACCTTTCGCTGACTTTTACGAACAGATTATGTGCTCGGACGCCTCGGGGTCCTTCCCATCTTTTTCAGGTAGTATCTTAGGACTCAATGTCCACTGTTGAGTTCAGTGAATGTTTGTAACTCTTTCTGTGTTAGTTCGAGTATCCCTTTGTTAACGTAGTCGCCTTGCCTGACCATATCGGCAGTGTTTTTGTCCTACCTCTTCCCATAGATGAATCTCTTTCTTCCATCCATCAATGGTGAGTCCACAAAAGGGCCCTGGCCCCATTAGCTTCGTTTTTGACTTTGTGTTGAGTAATTGTTTTGACTAGCCATGCCATGGTATGCCTTCTTTGTCGATCCACACCTCGCCCGCGCTAATACCCTCTTTTCGACCGCACTCAGCTGCTCTGTGGTCGTCTTCATGCCACTTGGTCTTCTACTCTATATGTTGGGTTATATTTGCTGTCCCTGATCCTTATTTGGAGAATGTCTTGTTCCACCTGGAATCGATATATTTTCGTCGTCCCTAGGATGATACATATCAATGTAGATATTTTGAATGCATCTTCGCAGAATTCAATTTGTAGTTACAAAATGTATTGAATTAAAAATTGATATCACAAATCTTATTCATTTTACTCCAACTTCCATTGTACGTCATTAAAAAAAATTGTTCAATTTCCTAGTAGCAGCCTTTTCCCTATCCAAAATTAATTTAAATATATTTGTTTTAGATTTTACAATAATTATATACAAAATGGAGGAAATGGACGAAGAAATGATTCATCCCACTTCATCGGCGCTGAATAAATCGAATATTGTGAAACAATGGCTAGAGAAAACGGCTGCTAATGAGTTAACAACAGAAACTTTCCGAGAATATTGGCGCCGAACGGTCCCTAGAATCTACACTCCAGCCTTGAACGAGTCCTGTCTGAATTGGAACTTCAATGAAGAGGACAGCAGCCGTGTGTTGTTTAGCCCACTGGAGGAGTTTATATGCAATGGTGAAACGTCCTTGGAAACAGGTTTAAGTAAGCTGGAGAAACCATCGTCGGTTTGCGGACGCGTTTTTAAACTCGGCGAACCGACCTACATGTGTCGCGAATGCGGCGTTGACATGACCTGCGTGCTGTGTGTCGACTGCTTCAAGAAATCTGAGCATCGTTTTCATAAGTACAAGATGGGGACGTCGAGTGGTGGTGGTTGTTGCGACTGTGGCGATGTCGAAGCGTGGAAAAAGGCACCATTCTGCGATATTCATATTAAAGGCACCGAGCAAGACGAGGCATCTAGGGCTCTGCCTGCCGAATTAGCAGCTAGAACGCGATTTGTCTTTGATGCTGTTCTTTGGTATGCTTACAATCTTCTAACTTTGGAAAACCATACAGCTTTAAAGCTGAAAGACCCCGATGATGACCTCTATGAGAGTGACACGTTTTGTACGATACTCTACAACGACGAAGTGCATACCTTTGAGCATGTTATTCAGACGATCAGTCGAGTTATCAAATGTACTCAGAAGAATGCCATTGAGTATGTTACTAATATTGACCGCGAAGGACGTGCTGTTGTGAAATGCTCCAATTTCGAACATTGCACTGAATTGAAGACGGAGATTGAGAAGATAACATCGAGACATGGCAACAAGCCGTTGATAGCCTTAGTCGTACATTCCCACATTGTAGCACATCAAATCTTTGCTATGAAACTTCTGTCTTGGTTGCAAAAGTTCCTAGGACACGGTGAAGGCTTCCGAAAGATTTTTGCTGAAGTAGGTTTGAAACCCCAACCGTATAATGAACCTTCCATCATCAGAGGAATTTTGATCAAGGATACTAAACTCTGGAAGAGTGCCCGGACACACTGGCATCGTCTTCTCATCTCTGGAATGCTCCTAGAGTACGAAAATAAGAAGGCTTTGGCGAAGATTTTTACCAAGAACTATGGAAGTCTGATGAAGGACTTTATCAAAGATGATCATGACCATTCGTTTTCGGTTTCGTCGCTTTCTGTGCAACTATTCACGGTTCCGACTTTAGCACATCACTTGATAGCCAATGACGATGTGTTGTATATTTTACTGAATACGTTTTTGTCAGAGTGTTCTGTGAAATGCAACATACAGGGTAAGCTGGAATTTGAGAGGAATGGACCGACAATGCAGAGTTTAAAACGTGCTCAGTATATTTTATACGATTTGAGGTATCTGCTCAGTGTGGTTCCTGATGAATGGAATGATGATCTTCGAAGGTGCTTCCTTCAAGGTTTCTCTCAGTTTTTGAAGCTGTTGTCAATGATGCAGGGCATGGATGCGACGACCAGACAGGTTGGCCAACATATGGAGTACGAACCAGAGTGGGAGCCAGCATTTAATCTGCACATCAAGCTAGCTTATTGTATTTCGTTGATTCTGAAATGGTGTGGTACTGACAAGGTTGTGCTTGTCAAGGCTTATCGTTCAACTCTTCAAGCTCTACATGGTGAACTCTCTGATAATGTGAATTACGATATTAACGATCAAGGTGAAATGCGAGAGTTGAAGGAGTATAGTGTGATGTGTCTTCAATACGATGTGTCATCAAAGCCTGTATCGATTCATTTACCTTTATCCAGAATGCTCGCTGGGTTGCATCTACATTTGGAACGCTTCGACCTCAGTTTCAATGGGAGTGAATTGCAATGTAAGAAACCGAATCCTGTGCAGATAATCGAACCGGTTTTGAGGACCCAAGTTATGATTGCCCAGGTACATGCAGGCATGTGGAGGCGAAATGGCTATGCTTTGTTGAATCAACTCTTCTTCTATCACAATGTCAAATGTCGTTCGGAAATGTTGGACAGGGATATAACACTCCTACAAATTGGAGCCTCTTTGATTGAGGGAAATGCCTTCTTGATACATTTGCTGAATAAGTTTGGTTTACTCAACTGGACATCGTCGAATTTTGATCATAATTCTCTTCGGACAAGTGAGGAGGACAGTATGCGTCAGACAATTAATTTGATTGAAGAGTTTCTCCAACTGTTGATTGTGATCATTGCTGAGAGACACGTTCCTGGGATTAGTAACTGTTCAGTAGAGGATCGCATCAAAAAAGAAATTGTACAACACTTGTGCATGAAGCCCCTACCACATTCTGAGCTGAATAAGACGATACCTGATGACCTGGCACATGAAACTGGCCTAGATGATGTGATTGGTCAGTTGGCTGATTTTAAGAAACCCACGGTTGGTAATGGGAAAGGCGTCTATGAGTTGAAGAAAGAGTTTTATGACGATTACAATGTATTTTACTATCACTACACGAGGGAGGAATTGTCCAAGTCGGAAGAGGCTCAACGAAAACGACGTAAGTTGGCTGGAGAGTTGGAGTGTGTCCCACCACCGAAACTTCCCAAGCTTAATCCATCATTTGATATGTTGGTGAACCTGCTACAATGTGATATAATGTTGCACATTTTGCAAACCGTCCTTGGAACATCACTGAATTTGCAATCACGGCTTTTCTCTGAACTCCAGCTGCACAAAGCTCTTCATTTGATTGGGTTTGCCCTCTTAGAAGAAGAGTCTAAGAACTATCCGTTTTTGGAGTTTAGTGAGAAAGCTACACGATGGAAGATCCCAGCTTTGCTGGAAGAGTTGTGCTCAAGTCCAAGGGTGGAAGCTCAGAGTGGGTTGATTCAATGGACCATCAACAAATTTAAGCAAGTTATGAAGGCGGAATGTCCGAATCCAGTCCCTACGACATCAGAGGCAATGGATACAGAGAAGGCTGATAGTGAGAAGGAAAGAAGAGCAAAGTTGGCAGCTGAACGTAGAGCTAAGATTATGGCACAGATGCAGGCGCAACAGAATAATTTTATGAAGGAGAATGCTGAGATGTTTACCGAAAGTGGAGAAGGTGAAACTTCAGAAATCACCGATGAGAATATGGATACTACAGAGCCTATAGACGTAGTACCGATTGCTTTAGGGTTGAACCAAACACAGAGATTGATGGCGGATGTGAAAACTTACACCTGTATACTCTGTCAAGAGGAGCAGAAAGTCACTTTGGACCAACCGGCCATGGTCTTGGCTGCGTTTGTTCAACAGGCCACTGTTCTTTGCCAACAAAGAAACTACGACTATCTGATAGATCATACTAATCAAGACTCACTCTATCTGAATACGAACCTTGGTCCGGCCCCACACACTAGTACCTGTGGTCATGTCATGCACAAGAATTGCTGGCAGAAATATGTCGAGAGTGTGGTTGTGAAGGAGCACCGAAGACCGTATAGGTTCCGTAGTCCTGCTGGTTTTGATGTTGACAAACAGGAATTCCTCTGTCCTTTGTGCGAATGCCTTAGTAATACCGTTCTACTTCTGTTACCCTCGCTCAGTTCGATGCAGGAAGCTCCCCCGAGGAGTGAAATTAACTTTGACACTTGGCTCACTTGTATGGGGACGACTATTAGTAAGAAGCTCAAACTTTCACATGGTAAATGTAACGATTCCAGTAGTAATCACTCTTGCAATACCTGCTCGTCGAATGAAGCTCCTCGAGGAACTGCAGATTCGCCTGAATGTGATAATAACTGCATTGTGCCCACTCATCAGGTTTACAAGCCGATGTCAAGGGGACACTTGATTGATCATATGGGGGAGGTTGTAAAAGACTTTATTACCTTGTTCCCGACCAAGTCCCCGAGCTTGGATAGCAATCTTATAGATATGGTGCAGTTGTTTACTCAAATGACGTATACTAGAGGATTGAACTTGAATCATCATCCGACTGATAGACGTCTGACGCCAATGGCGTGGAAATCTTGCGCTTACACTATTCATTCGATAGAGACCATCTTGAGGGATAGCAACAAGCCATTGCTGAATCTGTCTAGTAGACATAGGGATTGTCTGGAGAGCTTAGTTAGGATTTTGGGGGTGTTGGGATCGGCTCTGCCAAATATCAGCGTTGTGATCTCGAGCCATGCATTGTGTCTTCTGACTATGATTTTTGAGCATCCTAATGATGGACCGTCTATCCTGGACTGGGATTCCTTCGGTCTTCTAGTTCCCCTTACTTTTTCCTTGCCGAGCTTGTTCTGCAAAGAAGAGCCTACTCCTGTACCAACAGGTACTACTTTGGAGCATCACACTTTACGTCTGGTGTTTATCAGTCATATTGTCAAGATTTTGATAACTGGGGAGTTTCGGGCTTTAAATGAAGATATGGACTATGATACCACCAGGCCTGCGCCTACGGAGAACAATGAACTGTTGGTAAAGGTCCTGCAGATTTTACGACGTGATGTTGGGAAGATTTCTGCGACGCATATATGGACTCAGGTGAAAAACGCATGTTTACCTTTCCTGCGATGCTGTGTCCTACTGTATCACTTTTTGACTGATGTCTCTGTACCCGACGCGTTTTTGGAATCCTATGGTGATACCTTTGAAAATATGTGTCTCTATCTCGACTTGCCAACACTATCATACGATCTCTTCAAGTCTACGCTCGTGATGGATTTGGTGAAGAAATGGTGCGAACACGAAGAGGTGCAGAATTACATTACTGGAACTGGAACGATTATTGCGAATATTGTCAGGGAGCCATTGCCCATTAATGGCTTAGTTCAACTTCCTGCAGATTACAGTGAGTTGATCAACACAGTATCACTATTTACATGTCCCAATTCGGATAGAGAAGATTCAAGAAATCCAACGATGTGTTTGGTTTGTGGGGAGATTCTATGCTCGCAAAGCTACTGTTGTCAGACAGAGGTTAACAAGATCATTATGGGAGCTTGCAATTACCATGCGCACAAATGTGGCGCTGGAATTGGCATATTTCTGCGCGTACGCGAGTGTGAGATCATGTTCCTCGCGGCTCCGAGTCGAGGTTGCTTTGTTTCACCTCCATATCTGGATGATTATGGCGAGACGGATCCTGGCCTGCGACGGGGGAATCCCTTACATTTGTGCAAGGATCGCTACAAGAAGCTGGAGACACAATGGCTTAACCACGGCATCTATGAAGAGATTTCGAGGTCCATGGAGGCCAACAATGCGATTATGCCAACGCAATGGCAATGGCAACATTTATAAATAAATATATTTGCTAACAGTTGTACTTATTCTAGAATTGGCACTGGAACGCTTGCAGGATACCAAAAAAATGTTTATGTTACTTACAATCATGACTGGGAGGACGTTGTTAACGATTACGAATTTTGTTCAACTTAGCTCCCTCCAGTGGGGGTGAATGCTAAGAGCATTGTTCATTTTAGGATCTTTTTTCTTTGCTTTAGAATCGAGAGGTTTCAATCCATGGCAGCTGAAGTGACATTAATTAGTTTTTTTTTTGCTCTTTGGAATCTCTGATTGCGTTGGTCGCGATGCTGTATAACTTGTATAGTAGGCTAGTTATTACCATACCGCAAATTAATTCAATGTTACGGTTGAGATAAACGATTATTGTAAATACTTTTCAATATGGCGTAGGTTAGGCGATGTATGCGGGATGTATCTGCGCGTAGGTTATGTGACGCTTCAGCACGACACTATGGAAATGTTTGTGAAACATTTGTATTCATTCACCACGTTTACTGGCATGCAATTTATGACATATATGCTCACAGATCTTGTGTGATTCATATTTTTTCGGATAGCCACGCAAAAAATGCAAATCTCTTGTTGAATCGAATATTACAATAAAACAGTTTACAAATTTCATTATTTTTTATTGCAAGCTTATCTTATCACCTTCTAACTCATGATAATCATTGCATTTTATGAAGTAAGCTATTATTTTTGAAATCACTATGCAGATTAAAGTTATACATCTCGTATCCAGAAAGTCGAAATCAACATTACTTCCCTTCACCCTCTTTTGGGTAGAAAAATGAGTCAGCAACCAAAACATTGGCTTAAATTGTTGAGCCATTCGCCGCGAGAGTAAATTTTACAGTTTTAGTCATTGAAGTATTAGTCTAGTGGTTAAGGCGTCGGTCATACCAGCGGCGTCGCCTCGCTTCGTGGTTTCCTCTGTGAGACTCATGTAATGTCATGTAATACTCGATAAAAGGAGGCAGGTTGTTTCTTCAAGTTCCATTATATCCTTTTCTTCATATTCGTCAGGTAAGAATAAGCAGTCTAAGGCGTCGTTCACACCGGTGACTTCGGCTTTGGCCTTCTATGCCTACCCTTGTCTAACGAATGTAGTTAAAAAGAGATAATTAGTGTTGCAAGTTTGCTCAAAGCCAGGGTATTTAAACTGGTCGGGCTTCACAAACTTTTACAAGCGTTGTGGAGATAACGAAAAGTAGGTAAGATGAAATGAAGAAAAACGAAAACCGATCTGAACATGTGTAGAAGTCATGAATCCATCAACGGTATAGACGAGGCGGACTCAAGGGAGCACCAAAACGACGAGCCATTGACGTGCTACTGAAATGCGAAGCTGAAGCGCGCTCGCTGTGTGAACGCTTCGAAATTCGAAGCGAGGCGACGCCGCCGATGTGACAGTCTCCCTAAGGCGTGTGCCTTAGGCGCGGCAGGTTCGAACTCCACCCAAATCACGACTCACACCCATACGACGGGAGGGAGGGCCGACCCGTCGGGGTTTGATCCTGCGATCCTCTTGTTCGTATTCATCAACTCTACAACTGAGTCACTTAGGCGGCATACTCCTTGTCGAGGACTTTCTTTGTAATATAATTTATTTGTAACAGAGATTCTCGAAAACTATTTATTAAACTTTTTGAGGATGTTTTTTACATTTTCTCATAGATAATGATATCCTGTTTCATTAGATACCATTGTTCGGAGACCATTTTTTGTTTATCTTTTTCACCAAAAATCAGTCAAGGGTTTAGCTTACAAATAAATTATCTTCTTCTTATCGTAAGTCGTTGCGACTTGTTGTGATGATAATATCAGGTTGGGTTTGCCTGCTTTTCTGGTGAGGTAGACTGCCAGCTGGCTTTCCATCTTTTTGGAGGTCTGCCTAGGTGTCGTTTTGTGTTAGTTTGTCCGTCTCTGGCTATTTTAGCTAGACGGTCAGGTGCCATTCTTGAAACGTGAGCGTTCCACTCCCGCCTACGCCCCCGAATCCACCGTACTACGTCCGGTACACCACGTGTCTCTCTGATGTAGGAGCTCCTTTTCCGATCCAGCAGTGTGAAGCCGGCTATTGCTCGCAAGCTTCTCATTTCTACCGACCTCGTCCTTCACTTCGTGTCTGCTGCATCAGCTCTAGTTTCAGCTGCGTATGTTAGGATCGGTCTCACGCAGGCTCTGTATATGCGGGTCTTACATTCCAGTGACAGTGACTTATTCTACCAGATAGGCCACTTCAGCGCACCAGATAACCGTGCTGTCTTGTTAGTTTGCCCGATGACTAGGTAATCGAAGCACGATACCTGTTCAATTATCTCCTCCTGGGCAACGACTTTGCACCTTGTTGGATATTTGGATACAACTAGCCTGTTGGTTTTCTTCGTTGCCATCTTCATATATAACATGTTGCAAGCTTCCTCAAAGTTATTCAGAAGGCGTTGCAAGCCATTTTCTGACTCTGCGATTATTATGGCATCGTAAATAAATAACACAGTCTCTACGGCTGCGGCCCTCGTTATAAGCGGAATAGCACCTGCTGATCTACAGGTTACAGAGGCTCGGCAGGCTTGGGTGATGAAACGTAAATCTCAGACAAATCGCTACGTAGATAACTGGCAAACCCAATGGGAGTCGAGCACTAGAGGCAAATGGACAAGGAAGCTTATTCCTTGTATAGAGAACTGGATCGGCCGAAAACATGGGGAAACCAACTACTGGCTATCTCAATTCCTCTCGGGACATGGGTGTTTCGAGGAGTATCTATACCGCATTGGAAAGAGAGCAACCCCCGAATGCTTCTATTGCGGAGAAACCGATACTGCTGAACACACCTTCTTCTCGTGTAGGAGGTGGAAAACCAAGAAGCCATCAGCTGAAAAAGTGCTAAAGAGAACATTAATTGTGCAGGATATCATACCGCTCATGATAGAACAAGAAATACATTGGAACGTCGTCATTTCTTATATAAAAGAAATATTAGTTGAGAAGACCAAGGAGGAACAATTAACAATAGAAACAACGAGTTACACAATCTAAGGCAACGCAAACTGACCATCTGATATGCCACAACAGGTGAATATTAACATATTATATATTATATAAAATAAATTATATTACATTGAAAGTCTTTCTCGAGTTTAAGAAGTTTTATTATTTATTTTTCATTCTATTTTGCTAAAATGTATGATTAACAAATAAAATTCGGAAGAAAAATGTTTTCCCACCTCCGCAGACGGGATTTGAACCCGCCGCGCATAAATAGTAAGCACATTATCGTTTTTAATACAAATAATAAACTTTATTAAAGTTTCATAGTGGCATGGTTGCCTATATTAGATGTCTATCTTCAAATATTCACTCTACATAAATATTGAGAACACTGTGCACAGTGGTACATTTTTCAAAAAAGCTGGATATAATCCTTTATTTTGGTCATAAAGAGTTGAAATATTCAGAATTCACTCGTGACATTATTTTATTGCATATTAAACATGTAATTTTTATCGCGTCCTTGGACATGCCATCATGTTCTTGAAGCTGTATCTTACATTTTCCCTATGAATATTGGATTTTAACCACACCATTTAATTATTTAAATAAATTTGTTTATATTTGCCAAGGGATAACAATATGCAATCTGCAGAACATGGTCAAATTTCTTGTTTTCTTCGTATAATGCTTTATTTACTTAGATAACATTATTTGAGTACGTTATGCTATTCATTGCACGATGCGAATAACTTTATTTTGTTTAGTGCATCCCACAGTTGCTATTTGACATTGGGCCAAATTTCAGAGATCTCTTTTTTAAATAGTTTTTCACGTTGCTACATGTCAAATTATGGAAAAACAATGTAAAAGACTTAATTTCTTGCGAAATGCAGAAGACTACAGGATGAATCTCACATTATCTAATAAAGTACAACTCATAGTATAATGATGCCAAGGCACCACTTCCGAAGTCTACGGGAACATGTTTTTATTCCCTGTTTTTCTTTGTTTTATTTTATTTACACAAGACATGCCATTTTCGAATTGTGACAGAACATTGCAGGTTGGGGCTGATTTTTTCATGCTTTATTTCTTGATTTTTTCGTCCTTTAAATATGTCATAAACAAAGTATATTTATCAAAACTATATGAAAATAAAAAAGGCTAAAACTATTAATCTGAACAAATCGACAGAACAACATACAAGAGCCAAAAAAAAAACAATGATTTTATATTCAGATAAATACTAAACGAAACAACAATCTGGACGCATGAACATTTCTTATCGCAGAATTCAATCTTTTTATATTAATGCGCATGTTTGAGCCGTGTTCAAATATTTTTGCAAACCCACACGTTTGTCTACTAAAATGCCTTCAGTAACTCACAATAATCAGCGATAGTCACGCCGAAATCTGTGCAAATTATCATCGCAAACGTCACCCAGAACCGCATCATTAATTCGGTTTCCTTATTCAGCATCATTAAACAAACTTGCCCAACTCTTATTTCTCTCACATATCAACGATATGTGAGTTGTCCCAACAACGCGCTTCAAGCGGCTTGCGTTTTAATTACAAAATTAAAAAATGTTTCGCTAATTTGCGTTATTTATGGCACTAATTAGCGCTGCGGTGCGTCGATTTATACACGCAGGAAAAACGCCTGGTCGAATTTACAAGCTGTAATTGCGCACTGATGAAAAACGAGAAACAAACGACGGCGACGAAAGACGCACATTTCGGCATTAGTTTTGGAATTTTTTAATTCTCGCTGTGTGGAAAAGCGCCCGCCGCTGTGCCAACGACGAAGAATTCCGACGCTGCGCGCTGGTTAGCGCGAGATAGTTTTGTTTGATTAGGAAACAGGACGATTTCCATATTATACAAATTTAGGCTTAATTAATTTTCGGTTCTGTGTGTGCAGGCACGACACGGGCTTGTGTAACGAGCGTGTATGTATGTTTTTCGTTTCGTATATGTGTGATATTTTTTCTCTTTCGTTTTGCGTTTGGGATGTCCGACGATGTTAGTGCGTGCTGAGTGTTCTAGTTCAGCGTTTCCCAAAATGTGGCACGTGTATAAATTCGGCAATAGTCCAGTGGATGGCATTATAGAAATATGCCATTTTCAGTTTCTTGTTTTTACACATAAATGGAGGCATTGAAATATATACTCTGAATTTTTGTTGCCTGAGCAAAATTCTTCTTCTTATCAATAGTATAAGTCTGTAACATAACGCAATCCATTGAAAACGAGTCGAATGACCATAGTAGTTGAGGGATGCAAAAGTTGGGCACTAGCAAATCGTGAGGCTTTGTACACTTGCAACAATGAACCCTCAATAAGGAGTATTTTATCTGCTTTATTATTATGTGTCGTTTACTAAAGAAAAGGCTTATTGCAATATTGCATCGTTTTTAGAAAGAAACATGCTGTGAGTATTGAGAGATTAGAGATAGAATCGTTAGAGAATCTAGAGATTGTCGTCTTATATGTGAAATCATTGTGTTTTTAATTATTCACAAAATACACGAACTCAAAACTGTGTTTCACTGTTTTATTTTGACGCATGTTATCGTACAATGTACATTTTGGCTCACGCCATCGTCAGGTACTATACCGTACCTTGAAGTTGCAATGTTATTTATACTTAAAAACTAAGTGCGCGGGTGAGTGGGGTGTTTACAAGTAATTCGAGTTGATCATTCAGTACCTGGTCTGGGTTTTTTTTTTCCGATTGCTTCCTTTATGTAGATCGCTTCTAGAATGCTCAATTTATAACTCTTTTTATGTAGGTATAATATTTTGAGATTATAAAGGAAGCAGTGGTGATCTGCTGGTATTTAATGATCGGTCAACGCAATTCGTATCTCAAAATATTACACCTAGATAAAAAGGGTCATAAATTGAAGCAATCGAAAAAAACCCAGGCCAGGTACTGAATGACGATTTTTTTCGTCCAAACCGACTATGTTTGTTAAATTATGCATTTTTAAAGGATTATTCATAATTTTGGCGAAATCAGTTTGGTATTTCATAGTTTTTAATACATCTTAAGCAGTCTAGGTACGCCATTTTTATATTTTGGATCAGAAACTGCCTTTCCTCGATAGTATCAAAATAGTTTTAGTGTCCATATGCTCCCAAAATCATCTTCTTTCAGATTCACAACTTGTTAGGGTTAGGCAGGCACCCACATTTGACGTTCTTTTGCCTTATCAATATTTTTGAAAACTCGTCTAAAAGAGTCGTTATTTGAGTCGTTTGAATTGGCGTTTGTTTTGTTTAGTTCTCACAAACATGCCTTTTCTTTTATTACTCATCGGAGTATACTTGAGTTGGACGTGGATGTCCGTTTCTTTGACTTTTTATTTTGTTGCTTTACATGCCCTGAAGGATGGCTAAATTTCGACCAGTTGCATTGAATCTAATTTCATATTACTCTTGGAAACTTGCACTTTCTATTGATACCATACTCAATACTTTTGATTTGGGGGAAGGCACCAATTCTTGATCATATATATATTTTAATGGTTTTGACCCATATTCATGGTTAAAAGAATGATACATTTTGCATATTTCCCGATGATAAAGCTCTTTATATATCTCCACTCTCCAAATTATGTCCTTTCCAATGACACCAAACACAATATGTTTATTTTGAGGAAGACACCCTCACTACATAAAAAACGTCTTTTGATTGTTTTTCAATAACATTGCACGCAGAATGGCTTCGATTGTTTGCAACGGACTGGCATTTGATTTCATACTCTTTTTGAGTTTGAGATCCCTCTCTCCTCCAACCACCCCCTTGCCACATTCACACCTCCTTTCAGAGCTACTGCCAATCCCTCATTCATTCCTGCGCATTCTCACGCCAGGTGCTCCCACTTATCACCCTACTCCGAACAGCCAACACTTTCTGTAACTTTCTCCCATCTAGACCTTTCTTCCTGCCTCTTCCGATCCCCATCTAGCTCTAGCTATTATTCGTTTTTCCCCTACCGATTTTTCTTGGCAGTCCATATAAACCGGTCTCCTCCCTGTTACCTGCACCGCTTGATACCCGGGATTATATGAACTACTTCGAATTTGCTCCTGCGTCATCTGCTCCTTCTTTTACCCTTTCTGCCACTTAATTAAAAGAACACTATGGGTTCAGGAAGAACGAAATCTGGCGCTATCACTGTGATATCAAGTGTATTATCTAAAATTGTGAGAACTATAATAGTCCAGGAAGCAACTGTTAGATGGCGTTACTGTCGAATTTAGATTTGATCGATATTGATAATATCGGTAATTTCAAGACGATATTTCGATATCTGTATATTTCGATATCAATATATAAAATCGATATTGATAAATAAAATTGAAAATATCGATTTCGACAATTGTGGAAATTTCATCATCGCCTGACATGTCTAGTTGGCAGGCCACATCATACGAATGCCAGAAGGTAGAACGCCCAAAAGAATGAACGTCTGGGAATGGTAAGGAAAGGCCGATTGGAAGACGAGAGTAAGCAGGACGATGAAGTTAATCAATGATGGAAGAAAGTAACCTGATCGGTGCAGTGAAGAAAGGATGAAGAAGACAAATCTTCGTGTAGTGCCCACGAAGACAAATAATGTACAGTTTTCAGAAATTATGAATAGTATTGAAGGGGATAAACATAGAAAATAAAACGTTTAGAAACACTGATCTAGTAATATGTTAGCGGTGTAAATGTCGGTTTGCAGCAGTAGTGTGTGTACCTCGAGGAAAGATTTCTTGAAGGTACCACGCATATATGCAACGGCATCGTGCCCGTCATGCCGCAGCCACGTCCGGCTCTTTTTGAGCTGGGCGCGACGAAGAAGAGGATAGCGCCGAACCGGCGTTAGTTGCGTGTAGCCCGCGGGAGACTATCACATAAATTACAATCTAAAAAATTGCGCCATTGCTTTCGGATCTACCAGTCATCCGAGATGTGGTGTTGCTGCTGTTGCTGCTCTTTCCTTGCCTTGCTGGCGAACCTTGCGCATACACACAAACACAACGCCGCCGATCACATTGCATATTAAACGAATCGCTTCCACACGACGGCACGATGCAGATGAAGATGAAGCCGAGTTTCGCCGGTGTTACCATTATTCGGCGGTCGGCTCGTTATAATACTGTCGTGCAGGATGTAGCAGTGCGATGGCTGCGTTCACGTTTGTTTATTTGTTTAATCAATTGCTTCCAACTATAAATTTCCAACGGCAGTCTTCCTATATTCTCTGATTTGTTTGTATTACTAAACTTATACTATTCATATTCATTTCATTTCATTTTTGGGGAATTAAATTATGAAAGAAAAATTTATATTTTTAGATGGATGAATTCAGTGAGTTTCATGTTCCATTCATAATATTCTGAATCAGGTTTATTGTTAATTTGAGAACTAAAATGAGGTTTTCGACATTTATTTCAATAAGAAAAAAAAATTACTTGCTCAAAATGAAGTATTAAATTCGAAATATTTAAGGGTAATACACGTAGCACCGAGAAAAGCATTTTCCTCCACTTACACCTGTCTACGCTCTGACAGAGAGCGTAGTAGCCCAGTGGGTAAGATCGCGCAGGAGGATCCAGGTTCAAACCCTGCTCGTGACAGTAAAACCTCAACTCGCTCCGGCAATCGCAACCGGCAAAGAAGTCTTCTTTACCTTGGGCGAGGCTTGCAACCTACCCAAAGGGAATTAATATTCTCATAGATTCCCAGAAATAATTCTGGAAGAATACAGACCACTGGAATGGTCGGTAAACCATTCCAAGATCAAGGGGTACCCCTTCTTTAAGATTTGACACATAAGGGGACCTTCAAACGGGAGGTGCAGGTCGATGTGAGGCCTTGCAATTAAGAATCATCAATTTGAGTGGCCCCATCACAAAAAAGTTGCCCACCCCTGTTCTATATCATGTTTCTGATCAATAGTCATAGAAGCTTCAAAGAAGTTGTCCAAAGTCTCCACACCAATGGAGATTTGTAAAGTACATGAACTTATTCCAATACAATTTTTGTTTCCTTCAAAAGTTCCTTGGCCATCCACTATCTTCTCGTTCCGTATCTTATTCCATTTTGTTACCATCAGTGTCCTTCTGAAGAATTTCATCTTCGAAGCTTGTAGTGTATTTCTTGCTGTCCTTCCTAGCGCCCAGTCTCGTCACCCAAAGATATTTCTTTACCTTCTTTGCTTCTTTTTTGTTGACAAATTTGGTACGTATTTGATGGTACAAGCTTCATGTTTTTGGAAACCTTGCATCCATTCTCTGTCCTGTTTTCCGTTGTGTTGTATGTCACCTCTATAGGACTCTACTTGTTCAAGCAGGATTCCTTCCAGGCTGACCTTCAGGTATTCCTGTTCCCCAATTCTTCCCGAATGTCTTAGTCTTTTCTTTGTTTATGGTCATTCCCTTGTGTTTTAGTATGTCATCCAGGAGATCCACTGATTCTTGGAGCTCCTTTCAATTCCTTGCTATGGCATTTGCTGACGACTTTGTTCGTCAGCAAATGCATCATGCGAGTCTGCCCCTGTATTCATGTTCCCGTTTCCGATATATACTTTCCTGGTCTGTTGTTCCGCCTTTCTTAAAGTTTTGTGGGATTGCTGCACCGCAATAAAAGATAAAACGTGGAGATCCATGCAGAGGCGGCAGGCGGAGGCGATCGGTTGACGCTGGTCATCGGGGTAGGTCGTAGTTGAAATTGGACTCGCAGGTGACAAATTCGCTGGTGAAGTCGGACTCTTCGGTGGAGGCTGTCGGTGAGGGACTCGGTGATGGAGTTTCGGGGACGGCAGCTGCTGATGTCGAACTCGCAGATGTCGGTGGACTGGCTGAAAATGGTCTCGCTGATGTTGGACTCGCTGCTGTTGGACTGATGGTGTCGATTTCGACGCTTCAGCATTCCGGATGTTGATATTTCTGGCGGATGTTGATATGATTATTGATTAAGATTTCGATGGATGTTGATGTTTATAAGTTCGTTTTTTGTGCGGGAATCAGGGACCGCCACAGCTTCGTCCATAAACACTATGAATAATATTGGGCTGATTGGGAGTCCGTCCCCTTGCCTAAGTCCTTGTCTGGTCCTAATTGACTGCGCCTATTGTTTGTTATACAAAACAGCGATCCCGTTCTCTCCGTATATATTTCGGACCATTCTTATCATTTTGCCTCTAACTTCTCTCTCCGTCATAATTGTCCATAGCTAATTTCTGGGCACCTTGTCAAAACGGACCAGATAGAAATTGAAAAAAGTTTATTCTAATATAAAATAATATTCATCAATTACAACCAATTATAACGTAACTTATTCTCAAATCTTCGAACCGTCTTCGACTGGCTGAAAATGGTCTCGCTGATGTTGGACTCGCTGGTGTTGGACTGATGGTGTCGATTTCGACACTTCAGCATTCCGGATGTTGATATTTCTGGCGGATGTTGATATGATTATTGATTAAGATTTCGATGGATGTTGATGTTTATAAGTTCGTTTTTTGTGCGGGAATCAGGGACCGCCACAGCTTCGTCCATAAACACTATGAATAATATTGGGCTGATTGGGAGTCCGTCCCCTTGCCTAAGTCCTTGTCTGGTCCTAATTGACTGCGCCTATTGTTTGTTATACAAAACAGCGATCCCGTTCTCTCCGTATATATTTCGGACCATTCTTATCATTTTGCCTCTAACTTCTCTCTCCGTCATAATTGTCCATAGCTAATTTCTGGGCACCTTGTCAAAACGGATCAGATAGAAATTGAAAAAAGTTTATTCTAATATAAAATAATATTCATCAATTACAACCAATCATATCGTAACTTATTCTCAAATCTTCGAACCGTCAGTGGTAAATTACTATAATTCGCAAAAAAATATTACCGCCATAAATTTGGCATAAAAAATAATGACTATGTTTAAAGTGCGCCATTAAAAAAAGCCCGCACATTAAATAGCCGAACGCCTGCTTATATTTTATACATATTTATTCGGCCAATTAGATTGACGTTTGTATTTTATATCGGATATCAAGAAACCACAATCGACAATCCACAAGTCATCATGCCCTCGACATCTTCGCGTTTAATATATGTTCTTGACACTGCCCCGGCCTGGCCTGGCTAGGCCGGTCTAGGAGTCAGTCGGGACGAATATATTTAGTTTTTTCCTGCCACACCAACACCGT
>JAODAC010019383.1:25177-44144 GCA_027575185.1 Mimaenictus wilsoni | reverse complement strand
GGCCTGGCCTGGCTAGGCCGGTCTAGGAGTCAGTCGGGACGAATATATTTAGTTTTTTCCTGCCACACCAACACCGTTAACATCCATATCAACGCTGCATTTATACATATAAACATCCGTTTGCGAAATCAATGCGCACTGGCCAGCGCAATAATCATTACTCTCGTTGCGAGACGCGCCGCGTTTATATTTTAATTAATGTCGATATTGCGGCTGTCAGCGCCGCCGTAAATCGCGCGCCAAACGGCTGAATGCAATAATCGGACGCACGTGTGTACGGATGTACGTACGTACGATTATGTGTGCGTTCTTACACCAGCTGAATGTGTAATTCGTTGATTGTTTTCGAGAACCACACACATATTCGCACGGACATATAGCACGTAGCATCGATTTCGTATGCCGTACGCGTGCGCATCATAAGACGCGTTATTAAAAAGCTATCTGTTAGTGTGTACTCGACCTGATGTGAGCTTTGACATGGTAAATAAGGTTATGTTGTCTGCGAGATTTTCCCATTGCTTCGCGTCCATGCGTAGTTGTAGCGAGAGAGAGAGAGATGTTTGGAATTCTTTGAATCATATCTTCTATTGCCTCACTTGACATCATCATGTATTTGGTATTAAAAAGGCATTACTCACATTTTTAATTGCGTGGTGGTTAGCTACATTTCGATTGCAGATTGATTAAGTTCAGGAATGTTAATCTGTATTTGAAGGCAGAATAAGAAACTTTCAGAGTAAAATTAACTATGTAATAGGTTGGTTGATTTGTTGGGGTTATGTGGAAAGAACGTTAAAATTAGTTGCAAGGTTAGGTTGGTTAGTTTAGGTTAGGTTAAGGTGTGACTTGTATTAGTCAATTATTTCGGATAAGACCAGTTGTCTTGAGTTACCCTCTCCCGCATCAACATGCCCTTCGTGTGCTCGAAATAAAGTGTTTTCCAGCATCAACTTGAGTAAGTTGGATTCCCCTGCACTAGGCTTGTCAAAAAATAGGGAAATCCGAACCTCCGGATTTCCGGGTTTTATAAATATGCGGGTTTATTGCAAAAAGTTCGGATATCGCGTGTTATTTTCTGAACCGTTGCAGCTATCGATCTCTCGATGTGCTTAAACGACTTTTTTCACAAAAATATATCGTTTAAGCATATCTAAAGATGATTTTCTCGTATATCTTGGCGAATACATGCAAAAAGTTCGGATATCGCGTGTTATTTTCTGAACCGTTGCACGAAAATAAGTCGTTTAAGCATATCTAAACATGATTTTCTCTTAAATTTTCGCGAATACATGCAAAATACGTACATAAAGTTCGGACATCGCGTGTTATTTTCCGAACCGTTGCAGCTATCTGTCTCTCGATGCGCTTAAACGAATTTTTTCACGAGAATACGAAGTTTAAGAACATCTAAACAGGATTTTCTTTTATATTTTAGCGACTACATGTTTAAAAAGTTTAACTAACATACTTTGGGTGGTTTTCTCATCACAGATTGTAATTATATTCATGGATAAATGACGTATTGTCAGCGAATTGTAATCGGTATCGATTACTTCAGCCGAATATTCTGTCGACCCTTAATCGGTGATCGCGATTAATCGATTTCGATAATAATCGATAATTAGAGACAAAATGACATCCCTTGAATTTGCCCTATGAATTTGATCGTGTGAATCGTTTGACAATGTTTGACAAGAAAAATTTAACTGTACGTTTTGATTACTTATTAATTAATTCTGTAAAAGTTATTAGCAATAAAGATTCTGGAAGGTTATTTTCAAAAGTATGCTGCACATTATGTCCGATGAGGTTGCAATACTTTAGGTTACGTTTAAAAAGTTTAACTAACATACTTTGGGTGGTTTTCTCATAACAGATTGTACATCTAAAGAAAATTTATGTGAATTGTAATTATATTCATAGATAAATGACGTACTGCCAGCGCATTGCAAGAATACTTTTAGGCAAATGTTGTGGTGCGCGGCACTTTTTGCGTTCTTTTCGACAAGGGTACGAAAGGTGCGTGTTAAAGGTGATGCGAAATAAGCAGTCGTAAATCGACGCATATGGCAATTACAAGATATCTTGAAGTTAACACATGGAACGGAATGTGCTTTATCGAATCCTGAGCTAATTTGAATATTTACGACTGGCTGCGATCGATGTTTATCGAGCGGTTTCCCGAATGACGACCGTGGTGGCAGCCGTTGTTTGTGGCATGCAAAGCGCGCGCACCTTTTATAATGGTGCCTTATATCGGGTGTAATTATGATACTTTTCGAATATGGTAACGTAATTGCGGCTGCGTTTCGGGGCATGCGCAGGCACAGCCCGACATGCATACCCACCAGGCGGTATATATTCATAGAACGCTCGTAATTTTTACGAAACTGATCGTTTTCGAAAAAGCACCGAAAATATTTTTATAGCAACTGTTGCTATATTACGTTGGCTGGTTCTGCCGATCAAAAAGCACCATCCACAGCACGGAGAGGCTGAGGAGGCCGATGTTACTCATGCGGTGCATGTGTAGAATAACGAAACGATCGTTAACGAATTAAGAGCGCGCTCGCGCTGAGAAACAACGCACGATAGACACCTCGAGGGGATGTGATAATTTTAGTACAATACGAAAATTTACAGCTTTACGATTTGCCCGGCCGGACCGCGTTGTGCTGGAGCCGAGTAGGGCCAAGCTGAATACATTGTGCATGGGTATGCTTCTCTCGGTTGGCAGCGGCATGTCACAATTATTTTCACAAATAATTTTATACGTGACGGCCGCTCGTGGGGGATAATCATCGATAGATTGTGCACCGCCGATGAATTCCGGCGCTGGCTGACATGTTGACAACATAATAGACTGGCAATATTGATTAGATATTGAATTCGAGCCGCGTGTGCACCGTTAGCGAAGTAAATCAACTATTCATAACGCTCGCGTTTTGCAAAATCGACATATTTCACAGGAGACGCGCTTTTTAGCATCGCTAATCACCTCCGCAATTTGTTTCTCAAGGAGCAATATCTCCAGGCGCCTTCACCATTTATTTTGTTTGCCGTTTCAACAGCAGTAATTTAATAAATTTATTTAATCATGTTGAATATTTACATATCTAATGAGGATAGGTGAAGCAATGTCCTTAATTCAATCTCGATAGTTATATTTCTCTTTCTTTGTTGCAATAAAAGTAATCAAGGCTCGAGAAAAATTGGTCTAAAATCAAATTTTGGGTGATGTTGAAACGGAGCTTCTGAGGATAAGGATTTAGATTTACAACCTTTTCGAATTTAGCTGCTTTTGATATCTTAACAGGGGAAGGTGTCTCCATGATTGCCTATCGTTGTTTTGAGGTTAAGATAGGGTAGAAGATATTAGGTAAAATTAACTCAGATTCAGGGTTATGGTCGTCAAGGGCAAGATATTGTAACAAATGATTGAGTTAACGTGCAACTTATTATATTCCATTCTATATGTAAATGCACAGAGCGTCTTTATGAAATTATTTCCCTATTAGTTGTAAATTCGCTGACTTCATTAAAGAATGTTTACTGAGTTCCCCAGCAGAGTAAGACGTAAAACACAAGACATAAGAAGAAATACGTCCTAGGAATATTGGTGCAGAAAGAACTTACCCTCAATAATGTTGGACAAAAACTGATTTATTTTAAGTATTTTGAAGCACAAGAGGCGCCAAAGCAATCTAAGCCCCCTTCTCCTAAATGAAAATTTCAGACGTAGGTTGAGTATATAAATCGGAAACTCAATAATAAAAAGATTGCTTATTTGGAGGTTTGTGCTTCGCGTCTGCGCCATTTTACGCTCTGTATATTCTGTTCTGTTGCGTCTTTTTCTGTTGTGTTCTGTATATGCACTGTCTGGTTATGTTATTATATGTTTATGTGTGCATAATTTTGTATTGCTTTGTATTATTATTTTTGTATTATGTGTGCCATGATTTTGTCTGTATTGTATATGTATTGCGTTTGTGTGTCATTTGAGTTACTTGAATTTGTGCCAATGTATGTTCTATATATCATATGTTGTGTACCTGTACTGTTGGAAGGGCCGTAGTGCCGCAGAAGAAGGAAGAACTTTGCCATCACTGTCGAGAACCGATGGATACGATTAGGCATGTTTGCCAAGAACAAAACGGTTGTAATCGGTTAGAAACCGTTGGGAGACTCGTCAGGAACAACCGTTACTGAGTGTTGGCGCGTACCGACGGCGGTTTCTGACGGCGACCCCTCAGGAAGGCTTAGAGAGGCAAGTGTATAAGCACTGTTCTCGCGCCAAATAAAGAGAGTTCCGTCCGAGACTTGGGTGAGTGCGTTTGATTTCTTGTAACTCCCTCATTCCCTGACAGAAGACGACGGGTAGTCGTCCGCCAGCAGTCCAACAAAAATAGTCTGATAGTCTTTGGCTCAGCAGCGCGGCGTCGCAACATTGTGGTGTTCACGACTGAAAGCGTCGGCTGGCTGATGTTCACGACACTCACACATCGCAGCCTGCCAAAACAACAGATACATTCGATTGAAATTCTCATCATATCGTATTACCGACTAGTGGAGTAGTCAATGCGATACAGGGGTTGGAAACCATTGGAGTCAGAAGAACCATAGATATTGTAATGTACCAGAGAGATCCACCGCCCGTGTTAGTCGACTTAAAAAAATAATATCAAATTCCCATGAAATAGAATTCTGTTAAATCAAATAATCAAGTATTTAAAGAGTCGCAGCTTCGCATCTAAAGAGCCGCAGGTTGTCTATCACTGAATTATCGAAAGGGAGCCGCAAAAATTCCAGGGAGGTTCCCCTTGTGCGCCCTGGAAAAAAAATCACTGAATACCTCGTGTTATGTCGTGGCGTGTCGTGTCATTGCATTATCATGAAATTTAAAAGTACTGAAAAGAAATTAAACAAGAGCGCCAAAAAAAGGAATTTATAAAAAGGGAGTTGCAACGAAAAGTTTGGAACAACTGTCTTAAAGTAATTATCATATAAATATAATAATATCAAAAATCCATTATATAAATGGAATTTTTTCACAAATTATTTGAGGTTAATGTATCTTTACCACATTAACCGTACATTTAGTTTTTTTTTAGTTTTTTTACTATGAAACAACAAACTTTCAAAATCTTGAACTTTTACAAAGGCCCCGAGTCCCCGTGTACGCGCTGCCAAACGACGTACCTTGATAATGATTCTATAATGGTAAATTAATAACGATGAAGAATTTATATATTTCTCAGCTTTAATAATAACAACCGCGTGCGCACTGTGATGATGATGCAGCAGCGCGGGATGCACCGCGTCGGAGAGATGGCTGTGAAAAGCGCATTTTGGGTTGGATTGTGCAGCGCGTTCGTGAACGTTTGCAAGGATGCATCTCTGCGCGCACCGCACCGCCACATGGGTATTAATTACACTGATAACTTTAAAATTGATATCAGAACAAAAAAAAACACATTAATCACTATTACACTGACAATCGCGCAGCGCATCTCAGGAAACCACTCGAAATGTACGCGCATTTGGTGCAACGGATGTGTTTTATATAAACTGTTTGCCAAAAAAAAAACATCTACTTCAATATGAATCTAAAAATGAAACATGTAGTTGAATTTATAATAATATGGCACTGTCATCAGTCTGGGAATGATAAATTTGATCATGCTGTAAGAATGGTTAAACATGGGCAAAAATGAGGTTAAGTTAATTATATTTTTACTTTAACCTTAAACCTAAGGTAGCAAAACCTGATTTACACATTCATATACATTATTCGAACCCTTAGAAGTCCAATGTAATTACCATAACCTAAAATAGTTCTTGGGAATATTGACAAAAGAAAAGAACTAGAAAAGGAAGAGAAATAGAATCTAGAAATGTATACAGGGGAAACAATGGTGTAATTGTGGGGATATATTGCTGTGTGCGTGATTATTTTTCATATTATTGTAATATTTGTGATACGATTGGTTTGAAATTTTAATTATCGTGTGAATTTTGGTTGAATGTTTATCATATTCGTGTGTTCAGAGTTTTTACAGCTGAGCTAAAGGTAGTTGTGGTTTTTCGTAATTTTTGTTTTCAATAGTCGTCTGTTTTTGTGTATTCTAATTTGTTAATTCTAATATTGAACAAGAAGTTAGGAGTTTGATGGCATCGTAGTAATGTTTGGATAAGTCTTTGCTTTCGAGAAAATGTATTTAACTTAGCAATCTCCCATAGTGATTTTTTGTACACAAGATAAAACTCTTCAAGTTAATGTATCGATGCCAGATGCACACGAATGGTAGTTCGTCTCCCCATCCCCATGTGTAGAATTGCTTTTCTAAGTTGCGAAACTTAGAAATAATCCAAACATTGCATCCGGACTCCGATCCTCAACAATATGATTCAAATGGATATGGAGAGGCAAACGAAGAAAGTGTGGGAGGCGATAATGGAAGATAGGACAAGAAGGGAAGACTGAGAAAAACATGAGAGAAGTAAATAGAAGAAATATTAAGAATTAAAGGAAATACAATAGAAAAAGGAAAAAAAAACTAGCAAGGGATAGAAAAGTATGGAAACTTTTCAGCAGGAACTAAAGTTAATTAATACAAACAAATACGATATACATCCATAATTGGGTAAATGGTTTTATCGAATATAATATAAAAATATTAGTTCTTCCTGCTGTCATTTGGGGCGCTGCTTAATCCAAACAAACCGGCCAGAGTGGGGCATCTTATATCATCTGTGAGTATGCCAACAACCATCTTGAGGCGTGCACGTATGCTAATCACCATCTTAAGGAATACCACTTGGGCATTCCGTGAACACTAAAAAACTTTACAAAAACCCAACATCTCTTCAAAAATGATTACAACTCGTTTGAAAATCGATGTTTCTCCAAAAGAAATTAATAGGAATTGAACCATAGGTTAACTAGATAGAAAATAACCTCAAAATATTCCCAAGCCCCAAGCCCACTGGTGAGTAGTAGCACCCACCTATATAATTTCGTGAAATGAATACGATTTGTCAAGTCTCGCACCGAATTTGAATAAGTACCCACGAAACAATTTGTCATTCGAGAATTTGATAAATACACGAAGCCTTTCGTTGTTGGAATATGCTCTCTCGAAAGTAGACAAGTTTTGTGTAAATCGGTGTAGATATGTGGGCATGCGTATACGTATGTGCATATATGGGTATGTGAATGTGCCTGGCTGTGTGTTTGAGTGAGCGCCTGTTTGCCGGCATTAATAATGGATGATTACCGATGGGGTGCCGAAGCCTGGCCGGGCGCGGCGATAAAAATTCAAATTCGAAGTCTGGATGCGTGCAACCGCGTCTGTGTACATATAGAAGGTGTGCGTACGTGTATGGGGTCCGCAGGCGAGCAGGTCGAAATCAGCGGGTATTCGTCTCCCTTGGATCTTGAGAGACTTGGAAGAAGTCTCCTTCGACGCCGACCTCTTTTTCTCGTCTCGGCGTTCTTTTGCCTCGTGGTTTGTTGAATATTTCTCGGTTTCCAGTTTCATATTTCGAATTTATACTGTTTAGAAATGAAGATGTTGAAAATGGTACATTGAAATTTTGTTTAAATTTAGGAAATTTTAATGTTTTTAGGTGTAAGGAAGTTATGTAGAATATTTTAAAATTTAGTGAAGCATTATCATAAAATTTCTTATGAAATAACTTACATTTTTTGAAAATAATTGACGAAAATCTAGTTTAAGTTAAGAGGCTTCCAAAATTATTTGTTGTAAGAAACTTGTATAGGATATATGAAAGTTATTCTGTCAAAAATATTTCAAAATATCTAAAACTACTTGGAAACGTAACTTTTGGATATACTTATGTTTTTCAAATCATTTATAACGTGAATTATTTTACAATATGTGCATAAAATTGTTTTAACTTTGCCTGAAAAGTTACGCTCAAGAAGTTGCCTAGTTTTTCCAGGGTTTTACAGGTTTGACAATGGTTCGTTATACGTCAATTTCATGTCAAATTTTAATGGTTTATATCACTTACAAATAGACGTGTCAAAAAAATATCTATATTAATAAATATCGATATATCGGCTTCAAAATTTCGATATTTATCGATAATTTCATTTTCAATAATATAGATATATCGGTATCGACATTTTTGATATCGTTTTGACATGTCATTGACGTAACCGCCACCTGTAAAGTATTCTGAGAATTTCAAAATTATTATATTTGATGAAACCCATATACAGATGACGTTCCTATGAAATTTCTATTTAGTCGATATTGATAATATCGATATTTTCAAGACGATATTTCGATATCAATATATCGAAAAATTGAAAAAATCGATTCAGACAAATATCGATATTTCATCATCGTCTGACATGTCTACTTACAAACACAGAAAAATTGTAATTTATTGGCTATTTCTGGAATTTCTAGATCATCCCTTGAGGAATTTTGAGAAAAATTGGAGGAATTTAGTTTCCAAAATGATATTTGATCATTTCGGAAACTACACGAAATCTTCCCAAATAAAAAAGTATTTTCTTATATTATATTAAATTTTTAGTTGCACAACATTACAAGTTCAAACAAACGTTCTATAGCATAAAAGAGTTAGGAAGTCATTAGTTATATCTTTTATTGCCGAATCTTTGTCTACATTATTTTTTCGGCAACTTCTTCCACTCTTTACGAATTCTTCAACTTATTGATTATTTGATGGAATACCGTTTCAAAAATCAACAAATAGTGTAGTAGGCGAGATCATTTCAAATGTAGAACCATATTTGAGCATTATATTCGATTTTAGTTGCTGAAAATCACTCATTAAAGCAAACTTTTTTTAACTTAAGAGTGTTGTGAAATCCTTAGTTATAGGCAACTTCTAAAGCATAGTTGTGACTTTGTAAGCGTTTCCATACTTCCACTTTATTAAATTATTAAATTTCATAGTTATCACCTGGTACTTACTCAAACTCAGAGAATCTTTGATCAAAAATTGACCTCTAACGAAACTGCAAATTCTAGGCAACTTCTTCAATTCATGAGGAATTTCTAGAGTATATTTGGTGGAATACCATTTTTAAACTCGTGAAGTAGACGAGACTATTTCAAATGTGGAAGTACTTTTCTTAAAATCAGTCTTAAAAACAAATTTTGTTTGATTTAAGAGGGTTGAAAAGTTATTACTCATAAGTAATAACTTTTCAACCTTATGATACTTATGTATATTTCTGACTACGATAGCGTAGTTTCCATATTTCCACTTAATTAAATTATTAAATTTCATATTTATCACCTACCACTTACTGAAACTGCTGGTGAGCTAATCTTTAACTACAAAACGACCGTCTCGAACCGTCGCAAATAGAATGCAACGTTTTACTATGCGAATTATTCCACAAGTGGAAGCGATTTCCGTCGAGCGCTAAACATAAGCAAAAAACAACGCATTACTTCGCTCACCAGATGATTGCAAGCCTTATCTCCTCTTCCTCACTGGTTTCTCTCCGACGCCCAAAACGCCAAGTTCCCCACTCTAATAAATGCAAATCTCCTAGCGAACGTGCAAAAATTGCAATTGCCCTAGACTTTATACTCGCGTACGTGTATAAATAAAGCGTTGCAGCACCAGCATTATGCATACGCATAAATAAGGCAATGACCAGCGACTGCAGTGACTGATGTGCACACACGCTCATGCGGTCATGTGGTTGTTGTATTTATTTGAAAATTATTCCATCTTATTATATCATAAATCTCAGCGCCCATGGCTGTCCCAGAAGATGGGTACAGACGCGAGGAAATTGGAAGCTTTTCGGTGGAATGCGGGCGCTCTTCGATCGATTGGGATCGATTTTTATTCGGCACATCGGCGGTCGATTGGTGGAAATATAAATGTGCTAATTATACGTCGCCGCGCCGATGCGCTTATCAGACCGAGCTGCTGTGTGTATATTAAATTAGCCGTAATTGTGGCCTGATAAATGATCGCCGCGCCGATCATCTCGCAAAGTTTGCGCGCATTGTTGTCCCGGTGGCGTGTGATGTGGGGAAAAAGTTGATGAGTGAGATTTAGTTTAGTTCGACATTCTTTCCACAGATGGCGCTGAGGGTATTAAATTATTTCCAACATTGAAAATTCTTTACCATTTTTATATTCAACTTTCTTTCGGTTTTTCTTTTCTTTCTTTCTACATCTGCATAACATAAATACGATGTCATTTACGCAATAAAATTTTGAAAGAAGGAAATCTTCTAGATGTGTGAACCGCGGGTCATCGAGTGACCCATTTACTAAAATTTCAATTTAATGCAATAAAATTAGGATAAAATTGTCTAGTTTCGGTAGTTACGGACGTTATGCAAATGGTGATGGTGGACAATGTATGACCCGCGGGTCACCGAGTGACCCATTTACTATTTTCAATTTTAAATTTTCGTTCTAGTTGTTTTGCAAAATTTGGCTGGGGTCCTCGATATATGACCCGCGGGTCACCGAGTGACCCACTTACTAATTTCAATTTAATGGGATATATATTAGGAGAACCGCCTTTGTCGATAATGGTCAATCATAGAGCGAGCCATTTGTTCAACGATAAATATCGGTGACCCAAAGGTTTACTTTCTGTAAACTCTCCTTCGGTTATGGTTTACAACCACAGCAGTTGCCGACACTTGAGTTCGTCTAGATTATGCTTCAGTTTACTTAGGTTTAGTCGGACTACTTTAGAGTAGGTTACGATAGACAGGATAGTTTACTGCAGATTATCAGATAAAAGTGGCTAGCCTGGAATAACTTTGGTTGGTTTGGGTATTTTAGGTTTGGTTAGGGTAGGTCAAGGTTAGAACAGGTCAGTTTAGGTGTATTACATAGGGAATTACGATAATATCGTGCATTTCATGCATAATTGCAATTTCATTCCGATTATAACTCTCCACCCACTAAGCGATCACACCCGGTTGGTACCGAAGAAATCGCTCATTGCTTAAGGATCGTTTTGCAAATGATTCACTCACATTTCACATTGGTTTAGGTCATGTTCGCATTATAGGCGATTTGACCCCTTTCTCTTCAGCCGGTTGCACGACGATTTGCAGTTGTACTATTATACTACTTGAGCAAACCTCGCAAATGTTTATCGCCAAGAGAAAACAGTTTGAACAACAGATAGTTAGATAATTATCAGGCGGAATATGCTGCACGGGGAAAATTTTCGGCCCCATCTAGGAAAGCGCAAAGTTCGGTCGAATGGATAAGGAATTAAAAAGAGAAAAATACGTGGAATAGATTTACGATCGAGGCCTGGTCCATCTGACATCGTCATAAATATTGTTTATGTTTAGGCATCGGGTCGGCAGTGTGCGCGGTGCGGTAAAAACGCAAGAGAACAGGTAGATAGATAGTGGCTCTCTGGGTATGTGAGTGTGTAAGTGGTGTGGTTTTGAATGTGCGAGTATGCGCTAAGTCGTGTTAGGTATGTGTTGAGACTGATCGAAGCGGGCCCTACGCTCTTTCGGCTCAAATGGCTGCGAAGACCCGAAGAGGTGAGCCTCTGCATGCACACACACACACACACACACACACACACACACACACACACACACAGACACATGCGCACGCTGAGTAACACCGGCGCAGAAGAGGTACAGGTAAAAGAGAAGCGGTGGTCCCGACGCGAGCCGAGGCAGCTCTGGCAACGCCGAAGAAGTGGACTCTCGTCGTCCTCCTTCTTTACCTACCGATACCGCATGCTTCTACTCCTTCGATGGCATACACCATTGGTGCTGCCCGATCAACTCCTCCCAGGCCAGGTAAATATCTTGCTTCGGCATCGTGTCCCAGTAGTGAATCGCGCGCGGTACGAGCCAAGTCAGCGGAGAGTTCATGCGTTTCCGACTTTGAGGACTTCGGCTCCACCAACAACAACGCTGCGACCGCAGCGCAAACACGCGATAAACTTTTTCCGCGCGCTCTCAGTGCGCGATTAGTAAACAAAGTGCGACTAACAATTGTTATTGAAGACCCAAGGTGCTTTAGTTTGGTGCATCGTGCTCGGTGGTAGGTCCGCTGTCAAGTTTGATAACAGCGTGGAGTTGTGATTGTGTGGTGGTGCATTGCTCGCGAAGGATTCAAGGATTGTGCGTCGAAATTATCCGGGTGAAGTTATCGCCGACATTCGAGGAAATTGATTTGATTCGGAGTTATTGACGGTCTTGGGGCACTGCGGCAGCAGGCAGCAGCGAACAGGTAACACAAGTCGGCCAGGCCACGCGAGAGAGGAGCGAAGAGGCCAAGAGACGGCGACGGCGAGGAGCAGCAGCAGCAGCAGCCGCGAAGAAGTATCAAGTGTATAATACGCCGGCCATATTGCCTGCATACCAGTCCGAGCGAGAGCGCGACATGACCTCAGCGTGCTGAACGAGGCTGGCGCGACGCGCATCTCCAGAGGCTGGACGAGTTCACCGGGACGAACACGGGGCGAACGGGGGCTCGCTGGAATGTTAGAACGCATCGCGGCGGTCGTCGTCTAACAAACACATACCACGGTGTGGCTGGCTCGGTGCACGCACACCACCACGGGCGGACACACGTGGAACTGTTATTATTCGCCAAGATGCTGGAATAATGTCGGTACGATCTGCCAGGACTAGGTGGTGCTCAGCGGCACCCTCAGGCAGCCAGTGCGGAATGTCCCGATAGCGAACTCTGTTGCTCTCCTTCCATTACCCCTGCAGAAAAAACGCCAAATTACCATTTTATTAGTATGTTAAAGTTGAGCGGAGCAAAGATGTGGCACGTGTGCGGTTTGCTATTTGCCGCCACCCTGCTGTTGGTGGGTGCACAAGGACCGGGACCTGGTCCCGGTAGGAAGCGATCGACGACGGAGGCGAGTTACTCCAATCAGATGCAGTCACGGGCGGTGGATACGCGTATCACGCTCGAGGTCCTCGAGGAACAGCCAAGGGGCACACCGGTGGGACGCATTCCTATCAAGCCCGAATTCACCTATAGATTTAACGAAGCGCCGAAAGAGTTTACGCTGGACGCGGTGACTGGGGAGATTCGCACGGCCGTGGTGCTCGATCGCGAGGCGCTGAAGACGGACAGGTTCGATTTGGTCGTGCTCTCCAGCCAACCGACATACCCCATCGAGGTGCGCATCATCGTCGTGGATATTAACGACAACGCGCCCGAGTTTCCCGAGCCGATAATCGCCGTATCGTTTTCGGAAAGTGCAGCGTCAGGCACCCGCCTGCTCTTGGACGCGGCGACGGATAGAGACATCGGTGCCAACGTGGTCTCAGACGATTACCGCATAATCGCCGGGAATAAAGACAACAAATTCAAGCTGGTCGTCACAGCGAATCCCACCGGGGAGACGTCCTACCTTCATCTCGAGACCACCGGTAAATTGGACCGCGAGACCCAAGGGCTGTACGTGCTCAACATTTCGGCTAAAGATGGCGGTCGGCCTGCGAAGAACGGTTATCTGCAGGTGAATGTTACGATTCTGGATGTAAATGACAACCCACCGATATTCGATCATAGTGATTACATCGTTTCTCTGAATGAGAGTGTACCACCCGGTACGAATGTGCTCCAGGTTATGGCAACCGATAATGACTTTGGTGATAACGCTAAGATCACTTACTACCTCTCGGATACGGAGCGACAGTTTACGGTCGATCCGGAGACCGGAAGCATTACCACCATGGAGAATCTAGACTGTCCTCAGCAGCAGAGCTGCTCGCAGAGTGCGAAATCAAATAGTAAGAACTGTCCGAAGAGTTGTATTTTTACCGTGTTCGCTCGCGATCACGGTATGCCACGGCAAGATGGCCGCACGTACGTCACCGTGAACCTGGTGGACGCCAACGATCACGATCCGGAGATTAAGTTCAACTACTTCCAGCCGTCGGCGGAGTTCGCAACCGTCGACGAGAACACGAATAACGGGTCGGTCGTGGCGGCGGTGACCGTCGAGGATATGGACGAGGGGCCGAACGGTGAGACCAAGGTGCGCATCGTCGCCGGCAACGAGCTGAACCACTTCCGCTTGGACTATTCGGCGAGCTTTGATATCGTGCGCGTGAACGGCGTCCTCGACCGCGAGGAGATTAGCAAATACAATCTGACGGTCGTTGCGACCGATATGGGCACGCCGGCACGAACCGCAACGGCGTTTCTCATCATCCACGTCAACGATGTGAACGATCACGAGCCCGTCTTCGAGAAGTCCGAGTACTCGGCCGTGCTGAGCGAGTTGTCACCGCCGGGTACGTACGCGGCGGGCATCACGGCCACCGACGAAGACTCTGGTGTCAATTCGCAGATTTACTATGCCTTCGTGTCGGGTAACGATAATGATTGGTTTGATATCAATTCCGATTCGGGGCTAATCACCACCAAGAACGTTTTGGATCGTGAAGTGCAAGGCAGTGTCGAATTAAACATCTCGGCAAGGGATGGTGGTCCAAACCCAAAATGGGCATACACCCAGTTAAAGGTAACAATCTTGGATGAGAACGACGAAGCCCCAAAATTCTCGCAGAATAATATTAATGTTTCCCTGTCTGAAAATACTGCTTCAAAGACTTTGGTGGCAATGTTAACAGCTGCTGATCATGACCAGGGTACCAATGGTAGTGTAACTTACAGTTTACATCCCTTGGTCCAACAAAAATATCCAGATACATTTACTCTGGATCAATTAAGTGGTCAATTAACAACAAAAACTAAATTGGACAGAGAGAAGATGTCTTCGTACGATATCACCGTAATTGCTAAGGATCAAGGTGTACCGGCTCAATCATCAACTGCAACTGTCCATCTTGAAGTTCTTGATGTCAACGACAATAATCCCGAGTTCTATCCTCAGAAATATTTCATCATTATTCAGGATAATGCGGCAAGTGGGACAATTGTTACAAAAGTTTCAGCTTCGGATGCGGATGAAGGTGACAATGCTATGGTTACATACAATTTGGAAAACGGTGGTGATGGTATTTTCATCGTGGACGAATGGACGGGTGCAGTGACAATCAAAGGAACATTGCGCAATTCGCAAAAACCATTATACCGTCTTAAAGTCAGTGCAAAAGATCACGGCGACCATGCTGCAAATGAGGAAGCAATCGTGGAGATCATGCGGGCGTCCTATGTGGAAGAACTCCACTTTGATAGTTTCTCAGGGTATGAATTCCAAATCCTCGAGGATCATTCCCAGCGTCCCAGCAAAGTTGGCCGGGAAGTGGGCAAGGTGTCCGTGCGTGCAGCAGATAGTGTGAGTTACTACATCACCTACGGCGATCCCAAACACAACTTCAAAATTGATGAATACACAGGTAGGATTACAACCACGAACAAGATCGACAGAGAGCAGCAGATTGTGTACACACTCACGGTAGTGGCGCGTGTGGGTTTATCCTATGGTAAAACAACAGTGACGGTGACAGTGTTAGACTTAAACGATCAGAAACCGATCTTTTTGAGGGACAAGGAAGATGTGAAACTATTTGAGAACGCAGCTGTAGGCCAGGATGTTTACCTGGCGCGTGCGAGGGACCTCGACGCCGGCATCAACTCCCGGATTACCTACAACCTCAGCTACAACCCCATGGACCAATTTAAAATCAACGAAGCGACTGGGGTCATCTATCTCAACAAGCCGATATCGGCTGAACCAGGTACGATCTTGCATGTTGACGTAGTCGCCACCGATGGTGGTGAACCGCGCTTGAGTTCCAAACATACGGTTAATATCATTATCGAAGATGTCAATGATCACACTCCAATTTTCGATCACACCTCGTATGAAACGTCACTTTTGGAATCGACTCCTGTCAATAAACGATTCTTTGCGTTATCAGCAACTGATCAAGATCACGGTCGTAATGGTCATATCACTTACTCAATCAGTGAGGGTAATCTTGAAGGGAAGTTTGGTATCTTCCCGGATGGTTTGCTTTATGTCCGAAGCACTCTCGACCGCGAAGATAAAGACTATTATTCATTGTCAGTCACTGCCTCAGATTTGGGTACACCGACTAGATCATCTATCGTACCGGTTGTTATTCATGTGATTGACGAGAACGACAATAGTCCTCAGTTTACAAACATGACGTTTACCTTCAATATTATGGAAAATGAACCTCCAGATTCTTTTGTTGGCAAACTAACTGCTACCGATAATGATATCGGACGTAATGCAGAGTTGATTTACTCCCTAGTTGACCAACACCAATCAGACTTTGTTATTGACCCTAAGAATGGTTTTGTACGCACAAAACACGCGTTTGACCGAGAAGAACTTGTGGCAAGTACCGGAAAGAACTTTATCACATTTGAAGCAATTGTTAGTGATAATGGCTCACCACGTCTCAAGGATAGGGTGAAAGTCAACGTCATCATTACTGACGTCAATGATAATGCCCCAAAATTCCAAAGGACCCCTTACAAAGTTGCTATTAGCGAAGGTGCTCAAAAAGGAACAGCTGTTATTAAACTATATACATTTGATGTTGATGAAGGTCTCAATGGAGATGTTTTCTATGAGATTAAGGGTGGTAATTCCCAAGGAATGTTTGATATTGAAGATGCCACTGGTCAAATCTTCCTTGCTGGTCATCTAGATAGAGAAAAGACTGATAAATATTCTTTAACAGTAGTGGCACATGATGCGGGGATGATCAAACAACTGTCATCTGAAACTATGGTGCTTATTGAGGTGCAGGATGAGAATGATCATGCCCCGGAATTTGAGACACTCTCGAGGAAGCTTTCCGTTGATGAAACGACACCTATTAACAGTGAATTGATTCGATTTAAGGCACATGACGTTGACTTGGGTATCAACTCAGAAATCAGTTATTCAATCACAGTAGGAAATAGAAAAGATACCTTTCATATTGATGGTAATACTGGCTTGTTATACCTTCATAAACCACTAGACTATGAGGATTTAAATGTTTATCATTTAAACATCACAGCGTCTGATAATGGAAGTCCAAGACTATCAACGACAATCACTCAAACAATAAACGTTCTGGATGCTAATGATAACTCTCCGAGTTTCCCCAATACTGCGATAGTGCGTCAGATTCGGGAGGGTATTAGGGTTCACACTCCGATTGTGACAGTGACTGCAGAAGATCCTGATTCAGGGATTAATGGCAAAGTTACTTACGATATTTCCATGCAAGAACCTCATACAGATCAGAGGCATTTTGCTATCAATGCCCAAACAGGAGTGATCCACACCCTGCTTCCCATAGACAGGGAGCAAATTGATACGTTTAGACTCACAGTCATAGCTACCGATGAGGCACTTCCTGTCAGTAAGCGTCTATCCGCAGAGAAACTAGTCACGGTTATCGTCGAAGACGTCAATGATAATGCTCCTGTCTTCGTCTCCATGAACGCAGCCGTCCTTCCAAAGAGCACTAGTTTCGACCATCACTACACGGACAGTAATCTGATCATGAATATCTTTGCGAGGGACCTAGACTCTTCTACCAATGGTCTGGTCACCTATGAGTTGACCAGCGGCAACGCGGATCTCTTCAGGTTGCATCGTAGCTCCGGGGCTTTGACTCTAAGACGACCGTTGATCAATCCTGAGGCTAGATACAAGCTCTCGGTGCGTGCCACCGACGAAGCTGTGCAGTCGGAGCGTAAGTCCACTGATGCCTACGTGACGATCATCACCGAGGGTGGGCAACGGCAAGTTGGGCCTGTCTTCAACGCCGAGGGTTTCAGCGGTGATGTCTACGAGAACGAACCGATTGGTACTAGCATTCTCACCGTGCGTGCTTCCTATGACTTTGGTGCTGTGCATAATCTAAATAACAATAGTGCCGCGATTGAATACTACGTGACAAATGTGACGAGCAATGGTGCGCAGGTCGATAGACTGTTTGACATCGACACGCGGCTTGGAGTGCTCTCCACGGCCGTGGAGTTGGATCGCGAGCTCGGATTAGATTACTACCAGGTGGAGGTGTACGCTATTCTTGTTGGGACCAATGGGCCGCCGAAAACCAGCAAAACTAAGGTATGTCTTTTTTTATAATAAATATAATTACAGTAGTCATGTTGACACTTGAAAGATATTGGGTTAAGATTTGAAGATTCTGTTAAATTAAATCGATAATAGATGCAGTAGACATATCCAAATTGTTTCATGTTTAGTTCTGTTAATCAGGTAATAGTCGTTTACCTGTAATTGTCTAAGCCAGAATCGATTTTAAATCAGAATTATACAAGTATTCTTACCTTTATTTTGACCGACAGATATTTGAAACTTGCTAGGATTAGCCAATTGCAATCAGAAGTTTAGAGTGCGACTAATGTTCCTTGTCGTATCTAAGAAAAACATTCGCTATAGTCAGTGAATATCACAAATCAGTGGCGGATTAAGGTCGTCTGAGCACTTTATGTTTGAGGTCCTTCTGTTCTAGGAGTGGGATAGTGTCATTTTTATTGATATCTCGAAAATACCGTAAGTCGATAAAGAAATCCCCGAATCGTGGTTGAAAATTTTTTTAAATGGGAGGACCACAGTCCGAGACAAGGGACAATTTACGTCCAAAGTGACCTCCGCCACCCCGGTCCTTGCCACAGGTCAAATTTACGTGGAAAAGAGACACCTATGTATGGGTCGGCTCTGGTATAGACCACTGCCCCAAGGTCCTTGCATATTGTGCCCAATCATTCCAGAAATAATTCTCTATCGGGCAAATAAACGCAAAAAATGCAAAATTAAAGAAAGTAAATTAATAACATAGATTGGTATAAAATTAACAAAGATCTGAATAAATGTATTGATTAGCGTCAATTAAAAATTGTCTATAATTAGACATATTCCAGACTTACAGTCATTTCCTTGTCACTCTCCAGAGATATTCAATTATACTACTATTCTCAGTCGTTTCTGGGAAAATGATGAATATTGTAG
>JAODAC010019383.1:0-25077 GCA_027575185.1 Mimaenictus wilsoni | reverse complement strand
TTTCCTTGTCACTCTCCAGAGATATTCAATTATACTACTATTCTCAGTCGTTTCTGGGAAAATGATGAATATTGTAGGCTTATTATTATAATTCTGAGGAGAGTCATCTCTGGAATAAATCTCCTTCATTCATTTACTAAAGTATTAGTAAACAATGCCTGTATTTTACTTGGCTTCTTCTCAGTTTAATGATCAAAATTCTCGCCAATATTTTGGTGGTGTTTTTCTTTCTCTCCTGGTGATCGGATATGACTCCTTTCCCTTTTTCTTAACCGTTGGTTTTTCATTCTGTCAACGTGTTGCTCCCACTACATTTTGGGAGGTCCGTAAAATATCAATTCTCATGATTTCTCATGAATTTCTTTATGTGATTCATGAATTTATTATTTTTAACGTAAACAAATGCTAAAAATGCAAAAATATTGAAAGTGTAATAGTCTGTGTACAAAATGAATATAAAATTAGCAAATATCTAAATAAATGCATTGATTATCGTCAATTAAAAATTGTCTATAATTAGACATATTCCAGAATTACAGTCATTTCCTTGTCACTCTCCAAAGATATTCAATTATAATCAATTGTCTTGAAGCAAACTACTATACTCAGTCGTTTCTGAGAAAACGACAAACATTGGAGACTTCTTTAAATCTATAATTAGTTATACCCCAAGTAAGTTAAGGATTTTAGAAGATCATAGGGACTTATTAATATAATTCATTTACTAAAGTGTAAGTAAACTAGTCCCTGTTTTATTTGGCTTCTTCCCAGTTTAATGATCAGAATTCTCGCCAATATTTTGGTGGTGTTTTTCTTTCTCTCCTGGTGATCGGATATGACTCCTTTTCCTTTTTCTTAACCTTTGGTTTTTCATTCTGTCAACGTGTTGGCCCCACTACATTTTGGGAGGTCCGTAAAATATAAATTCTCATGATTTCTCATGAATTTCTTTATGTGATTCATGAATTTATTATTTTTAACGTAAGCAAATGCTAAAAATGCAAAAATATTGAAAGTATAATAGTCTGCGTACAAAATGAGTATAAAATTAGCAAATATCTAAATAAATGCATTGATTATCGTCAATTAAAAATGGTAATTAATCAACTTTTGCCTACTACCAAGAAAGCTTTGATCTTTTCGAGGAAAATGACGCAATTAATTGTAAATTAATTGATTAATTAAAGATTTAAAACGAAATTTCTAAATATTTACGATCGAACCTGATTAACGATCAAAAAACGCTAATGACATTTTCACAGGCTTATTAAGTCAGCAGAAAAGTGGAATTAAGCCAAGTTGCGTCAAATTGTGGTAAAGCCGGATCTAATTGTAAGAAAACTGAAACTTTCGAGAAATTAAAGCAAAAAAAAACTTTCGAAAACAATCGTGAGACAGCGATATGGCAAAGGCGATTTTTCTATCAATTAAAATTGTCACCAACTCGTTGATTTCTAATTTGAAACGGCGCACCGGTAGCCAGTGGGCCGTCGCGATTGATTCACAATCGTCGGACTTCTTTCCGCGCGCAACGCCCCAAAACACACGCGAGAACAACTCAACGAGCGTCGGCCGATCCGAGCACATAAAAAGTGCACGCGCGCGCTCGCCCGAGAATGACTACCGCGCTTTTGCCCACAATACGCAATGCAATTATCGAGCGTTAAGAGCGCCAATTACGGTTGTCTTTTTCAGTGTAATTGAACCATAAATTTTTACGAGTCGCGCGGGCCGCAGCCGACGCGATCTCGCGTATAATGGCGCACTCGTAACGAACTAATCGAGCTGAAAACGAGCTTATTATCGGGTGGCGCAGAACAAACGGGCGGCCGCGATAAGGCGACAATAATTGAGTTGCGGCGCACCGCACCGGCAGGGATTTCGGAAGCTGCTACCTGGTAAGGTGGTTGCGATGGTGGAGCAGGAGTAGGATTATTACGTCTCGATTACCTCGATTTGGAATCGTAGCCGAGCAATTGCGATCCGCGTCTGGGGAGAAAGTTGCACTTACTACGCTTTCCAATATAATTATATTTATTAGTTGACTCATATAAATCCATGACTTTAGTTTAGCTGCATCTAATTGCACCTGATGAAAATCTTTAGAAGTAAATTTTTCATTTCATTAACTTTTTATTACTTAATTACTCTTCCTTTGTAGAGAAAATCGTTCAAACGGAATTTACTAATAGTTATTTGGCAATTGGAAAAAATATTAATATGTGCCTGGGAAACAATAATTCTGTTCGAAATTATATAAATATTGGATGCAGGGGGGGCTCTTTAGAGATTATGACGAAAGGATCGGTCATTGGACAGTAGGATAAAAAAGGGGGGTAAGGGGGTCCCCATTAAGGCACTGTCCTTTGCAGCCCTTTGAGGAGACAAGGCATTATGAGTAAGGGGTCGGAATAAAATTATAATCGTGGAGGAGAAGGGGGAGGGGGATGAGGATGAGGATGTAAAAAGGGAGGCGCAGCTCTAATGCCAAAAGAAATTATGCTAACTCAGTGGAGGGGGACCTATTGAGCCAGAAGAACCAACAAGTTTATTTTAGAAAGTTTCAAATTTAGAAGTCGTGCATTATTAAATATCCCGGGGGACCCCCATTTCCCGACACGTTGGAGACGAGTAAAAAAAATCACTAGGAGAATCTCTTAAAAAGGAATGCCTCCAGGTGTTCAAAGAGATTGCCGACCACTACCAATTAATAAGTCTACATATTGAAAAAATCAGTTATCAATATCCAATATATTAGTCATGGTATTGCTGCAAAGAAAAAATAATTTTAATTATAGAAATATTAGCTCTGAGTTATTCTGAATAAAATGAAAAGCTCCAATAATCTTATTCGTAATCTTCTTGTTCATAAAACACGAAAATACAGCCTTAAATTCATAAAGAATCCAAAAAAGTTAAACATATCCAACTATTTTGCCTTCTCATGACCTCATACTTGCATTTAAAGTTTTAAAATGAATCCTGTATCCTCCAAGAATATGTTGAAACAATAATTAATCGTTGTTTTATATTCATATTTTTTTTTATAATATTTTCTTGCGCTATTTCTTTCTTGGAGTTCATGTGATGAAAGAATAGTGTAATTACACGGTTTCTGCACCTTCCCCCTCCACTACTTCAGTCATTTATTTGTTCCTACTGCCTCTGTGGGGGAAATATCATATCTTTATCAAACTATTTAACGTTTGAAGTATTAATATTATTGTGTATTCTTTTCAATTGTGAAATGTTCATACTTCTTTTTGCTTTAAAACAAATTAAGTCTGATTTTCCTAGACTAGTTGCATGTAGACATGTCAAAAATGCATCGATATTGATAAATATCGATATATCGGACTCAAAATTTCGATATTTATCGATAATTTCATTTTCCATAATATCGATATCGAAATTTTTAATATCGTTTTGACATGTCATTGACGTAACCGCCGTCTGAGAAGTTCAACATTGGCAATTTTTCTTTTTAGGGCCACATTTTAGGTTCTACTATATCATAATTCCTAATCCATTGATATTTGTGGGATTCATAAGATTAAGATCAACATCAATTTTTTGCTATCATTGCAATTATAAAACTACTACTTTGATATATTATTGCAATTATTATATTTGATGGAAAGACTGATAGATCTATATATTTATTATTATTGTTAGTATTACTTTAAATATCGACTTTCGTCGTTATCATAAGATTAACAATAACAAAAAAATCACGGATACAGGTTAGGAACACTGCTGTAGCCGCTGTATGAGTCCCAGATCTCATGTGAATTAATGATCACTGCAGATTGTTGGGAACTGCAATTAGTCCTTAAACCCCTATACAGATGGCGTTCTTGTGGAATTTCGATATAATTAATATTGAAAAAATCGATATTTCCAAGTCGATACTTCGATATCGATATATCGGAAAATTGTAAATATCGATTTCGGCAAATATCGATATTTTATCATCGTCTGACATGTTGAGTTGCATGCTACTATGAAATTCTTTACTCTTGTGGTCAGTTAACTCTTCCTAACTATTTTACTTTCGACTAAAGCAGATTAGTCACCTTGCATTGCAAAACAATTACTTATTTTACATCATGTAAAACCGAAAATTCAACAATTGAAATACTTACTGAGCACGAACAAGTATTGTGACTTTGAAAAAAGTCCAAACATAATTAAGATTCTCTTACATAAGGAAGTATCAAGAAGCAAATATTTACTGTGGGTATGTGTGCCTCCTTTGAAATCGTCCATCTCTATCCTTTCCTGCCATAATTGACCGTAACGAATGTGAACTATGTCCATTACAGTGGACTTTTATTATAACGAGTATGTTTGTAATACCGCTGCATAGGCAAATTCCAATTCAAATTTCCACATTTTTCAACGTTGATAAAAACCGAAAAATTCGCTCCGGCCATTTAAATGAATAGCTTTATGCGACGTTTATGCCACGGAAATTAATCACGCAACTATCCAAATAAACTACTGACAGATTGGCATTACAACAATGAATAATTCATATTGAAAATGCATCGAAGTCGGGCGTTCGCACAATGCGAAAGCAAACGCAGTGCGCAGTGCACTCGTGTGGTGTCCTGTCGCATGTTATGATTATTAATAATTTTTCGCTGTTACTTCTCGGAAGGCATCTGGCGATATATACATTTAATACAAGTGAGCGTGTGTTGGTCAGATGTGACGCGACGCGACGCATTCCCGGTTATCCTTGTCAGAAGGCCGTAGGCTTGGACAGGCGCGACCGGCGCGAAATTTGAATAAATCACCGACGAGGAAAAACACAATGTGTGCGACTCGGTGCGGCTCTTGAGCATGCGGCAGGGGGAGGGAAGGGGGACAGAAACGAATCCTAATCGCCGACACACAATCGAAATTGGAATAAACGCGTGGGCGGTATGAGGTGTTGTTCACCGGCGAAACAATCGGCACACCATTTTGCGACTGCGCGCGTTTGTTGTATGTATAAATGCACATGCGCGACTTATGCGTACGCGCATGCGTGCAGCCCCATGCAAGGTCGCCGTTTAGGCATTCAATTTATATTGGCAAATGCGCCGCCGTAAATTACCTTATTTATAATTAGTTGGCACGTTATTAAGTCATTAATCAGCGTATCAGCGCGCGTGTAGAAAAACTAACACCCGGTCTGTGTGAGTGTGTGTGAAGACGCGACGGCGATGGTGCGCGCGGACCGGGCGCAACAACGCAGCGACATAAATCATGGCGATATAAATTTTCCAAATGTCGTCTTGACTTACTCATTAACCATGGAAAAGATACCGTACGTAATCATGCATTAATTTATCGCATATCGCATATTTTCGGGTATATTATCCTGTTTTTGAGACACAGCTGCGCCGCGCCGCGCTCAATTTGTGGTTTGAAGGTTTTCTACGCGTCTAATCCGGATTAGATTTAAATTAAAGTTACCGAATGACATTCTAATGTATTATATTTCATTTTGATATTTCCTGGTTGATTAATTTTTGGTTGAGTTATTACGATACCTTATTATTTTCTTTTTGAGTGAGTAGTGTGTTTTCATGGTTTCCTGCACCTTCCTTCTCTACTATATATTTTTTGGCGTTACACGCTCTTTATTACACCCTGTTCACCGCTCTGAACACTGTGCATATGGGTTTTTTTTCTGGGAACCTTTGCAAGCGAATCACCCAACTTTCGTCCGCGTTTTTACCGTGAAGTCAGGAGTTCGCAGACGGCGCACAGTGGCCAAACATGGGCCAAAATTATTTCGTAATAAATATGAAACTATAAAGATGAAACAAACATTAAAATGCTCCCAAATTCTTCTACTTTCTCAGGGTATCAAACTTATTTCAATCTCATTACGATAAAACTATTTTATACTGCTTTTAAAATGAGCTGTTTTATGAAAATTTGAATCTGAACTTCAATAGGGGTTTTTCACCCTTATTCGTCAATCGAACAATTTGCCACATATATCAGATTGTTCCCCTTTTTATGTACTTTAACATGGTATTAATATTTTTCTAATCCGTTTTGTGCAGCTATCGATTATACCTTGTTTTATAACATATTTCATGAATTTCTCAGTTGCTTTCTTACAGTTCTTTTCTTAGCTACGTCCAACGTTACTTATCTGCGGTGATCTAACGAGCACTATATTATTCTACTATATTAAACCTCTACTTCTTACTCTCGTTCTTTCCTCTTCCAACACTCTATACTAACTTAAGATAGTTTTACAGTTTCTGAACCTTTTGAAATATTGTCACGGACATGTTACCCGTCTTCCAAGTGTACCAAGTATTACCCGGGATCAGAATATCGACAACAAATTTGAGAGTTCATGTTCTTTATTACTGTGCAGTATGCCCTATTTACTTTGCACTGTTGACTCTTGATCATTCACTATTTACTGTGTGTGACGCCGTTTGTTGCCATTATTTCGACAATTATCAACTTGGCAATGCAACTAATTACCTCACACATAAGTGGGTGAGCATAAGCGCCCGCCCAACTTTTATCTATAATGTCAATGTTATGATTACATATGATTCAAACCTAGAAACAATGGAAACTTTACGATCTGTCACTAAGAATGACAATATTACGCATATCTGTCTCATTTCTCCTAATCCGGTCAAGATTAAATGGAATATCTTAATTAACAATTTCATTTTATGAAGATTCTAACAAATGAAACTCACTGAATGACATTATAATGTACACTATTTCTTATTTGAATTTTCTGGTTCATTATTTAGAGTTATTCTGATATCGAGCTAGGTTTACCATTGAATAAGTCGTGCGTTTTCACGGTTTCTGCACCTTCCCCCTCCACCATATCATTCATTCATACTTCTACTTCTCTCGCTCTATCTCACATTCACCTCTAGGTAAATTTTACACTTTGTGAACATTAGTAATATTAATCCGGATTAGATTAATATAACACTTTTTCTCCATACTTATATTTCTTTTAGATATTTTCTGGTTGATTAATTTTTGGTTGAGTTACTCCGATACTTTATTATTTTCTTATTGGGTGAGTAGTGTATTTTCACTGTTTCTGCACATTCTCTCTCCAGATTTTTCTTTTTTTTTCATAGGTATTTGCCTGTTTATCTTCGGTTTTCTGATGTTAAGCCCCAACTGCTTTTCCATGCTTAGGGTTCCTCTCCTCCTTTTCCTTTTCTCTTTCATATTTTTACAGTTTATGAATATTAACATTATTTCATGCTATAGTAAACTGAAAAAATTAATTAACCATTTCGTTTTATGGCGATACTAATAAATGAAAATCACTCATTGACATTAAAATCTAGAATATCTCTCATTGGTATTTTCTGCTTCATTTTATAGAGCTATTCTGATACCGAGCTAGGTTTACCATTGAATAAGTCGTGCGTTTTCACGGTTTCTGCACCTCCCCCCTCCACCATATCATTCATTCATACTTCTCGCGCTCTGACTCGCATTCTCCTCTAGGTAAGTCAAGTGAAAATATTTTCACACTTTATGAACATTAGTAATATTAATCACATCCGTCTCATTTTTCTCGCTAATCCGGATTAAATTAATATAACACCATTTCTCCACACTTGTTTGTAGTCGGGTAAGAAGAGGGCCGTGACAGTATTAACTCTCACGATCAATTTAATTCGCTTGCTTGCACTTATCCAACGATAAATCGAAACGAATTAACAATTTCGTTATACGACGATTCTTTGGAACCGATTTATCCGTCGTCTGTCAAACACGCATAATTCCCAGTGACCTAGCCATATTAACTGAATCGGTAATCCGAACTTTCTAAATCGCTTTGTCCGTGGCATTCATGTCTTCGTCCTGCCCGAACGGGGTCCCTGGCATTATTGCAATTTCGACGCTTTTAGCATATTTGTACCAGCGTGATTAATGCCCTCAGCGGCGTCATATTTCATGTTGGAACTACAAATTAACACGTTTTTGCTTTATTTCGTGCTACCGCGTGGTTTATTTCGTGTCGGACATGATTTCGTATTCGTTTTGTACCCACTCCACGATCTGAGTCTGTGTTCGTGTGTACGGTGTGCGAATATTTTCAGCTGAATTTCTGAACTCGTATACCATGTGAGTAAGCGGAGTAGTTTTATTGGGGCTGGCACTTGAATTAAGCGTGTGTACACACATGCATATATACACACATTCACATATACACACATTCACATATACACACATACACATAAACACACATACACATATACACACATACACATATACACACATACACATATACACATATACACACATTCACATATACACACCTACCCATATACACACACATACACATATACACACATTCACATATACACACATACACATATACACACATACACATATACACAGATACACATATACACATATATACACCTACACATGTACACACATACACATATACACACATATACATACATCACATATGCACACATCACATATGCACACATACACTCACATACATGTGCACATATGCGCACAGGTGGAATGGGTTGTGGTGTATGTTTTCGTGGCAGTTGCTTCGGTTTCTTGTTTTTTTTTTTTGTTTGGTTGGTGCGAAGTGAGATTATCTTCGGATACGAGCGGCGAACAACGAAAGCACATTAAAGTTCGCTGCAAAGCTGGCGGAATCTTCGTATTACCGAAGAACGATAGCTTATGGTTATGTCGCTGTACTATACGTAATTAGAGCAGGCTTTAAAGGGCTTACAAAAATATTTGCGTTCATTTAGGTTTATTTATGTTGATTTCTTTTAATGTAATTGTAAAATAATTAAATTTAACTTTAGTAAATGAACGAAATTTAGCTTTAGTAAAATAACTACATTTTGTTTATCGTTAGCAAAGGAAATTTAATTTTCGGCAGATTTTTTTATCTATAAGACTACGTATTGCTAGAATAAATGACATTTGCCTGAATAAGGTTAGGTTAACTTGTGTTGGGATCAGGATAAACTTAAAAATGTACAACTTTATACAGAATTTGGTTAACAGACATACATTTCAGAGTAGTATAAATAAAATAGGCGCGTTTTAAACCGAAATCATCGGAATGCGAACATTTTGTTAGGAGATATTTATAACTACCCTGAATTAAAGTATAATTACTTTTACTCATGAAATTTCATTTTTCTTTGAAAACGATATCGACCACATCAACAGCCCAAAGGAAGTCAAGATGTGCCCATGCACTGTGTTCCACTTCTTTCAAATACACAACATTAGGCATTTGAGACGAAGTTGAAGCCACGTCCTAGGTATAATAAATGTCAATAATGAATATATTTATTTATTCCTAAAAATATGGGACTTACCACTTCAGTGACAAGACAATCATTAATACCATAGTACATGGCAGTGGACCTTCTTAATAAAGTAGGTATCAACCCGTACATGACATACGGGCATTGCAGGTTCAAGTCCTGTCGGAAGCATTCATCATTTTCTCTTTCTAATTATCACAATTCGTAAATAATATCATAAAATGCCTACCCATAAATATTTGTCCTTATTGATATGTCAAAGCTGGCTTAGCTGCAGTCTTGCAGCATGACAATATGTGATAGTACGTTCAAGAATGTAAACATCTCTTTTAACGGTAATACTTAGTCAAAAAAAAAAATGAAATTTCATGAGTAAAAGTAATTTTAGTTTAATGCAGGGTAGATATAAATAATCAAAAAAAAGATCAAGAATAACCGTCCCTGCAGGAGGAGTCGTCGTAGTCGTTATAAGAGAGTAAAATTAATTAAGTCAGAATTGTTACGATATTCCATCGGAGTTTCCCCTGTCTTTTTTGAATTCCTGACGAGGACCCCGTCTCCAAAAATGTAGGTAATTTATCTTTATCGCTAAAATTTTGTCAAAGAATGAAATTTCTTGAATACAACTAATTTAAGATATGTTCTCTTGATAAGTAATGTACCGAAAATATAGATAAATAATTTGCCCGTCCGGGTAGCTTAGTGGGTGGCACCTTGACGTATCACGCCAGCGGACGAGGTTCGAGTCCTCGGGGCGGGTATCACACAGTGTGATTATTTTGCACACAACTTCACACACTCACCCACCCACACACATATGCAAACACACACACACACACACACACAATGAAAAAATCATACAAATAAAAATAAAACATATCAATGTCGGAAAGACCCACAGAGGTCGATAGACATTAAAATATGTGATATTATTCGATAAATAAAGAAAATATCCTTTAAAACATCTATTATCAGTAATGAATAGCAAATGAGCAGTAAATGTATCAGAATCACAACAATGTTGCAACATACCCCCTATCAATTTTTTTTGTTTGATTTTACCGAGCATCGACCGCTATGGTCATTAGCTCTATACAATTCTTTTTCAATGTAATTAGTCATATTAGAGGTTAACACTATTGATAAGAAGAATAATTCACTTTAATATGTATCCCCATAGAGAATCGAACGCGGGACCTCATGGGCAGTGGTCATCGACTGTTCCACTGCGCCACTTGGCTGGACAATCCCATCAAATACATTAGTTTATTTGTTTTTGTCAACCTACAGTAATAGCCCGTGAAAAACGAAAGAGACGAAGGAATATAATTCAATAAAACGCAGTGAAAAGAGTCGGAACGAGCGGATCCAGCGATAAACCCGTTGCCCACTTTATGGTGGTTGAACTAGTCTTACATAGTTAACATGTAAACGATTGCGTTCGTGACTACACTGTTTCTGTATGCGTCTGTATAACATATTCCCGCCTCCCCTCTTTGTATGTGTGTGTATATACATGCATGTGTGAACGTATATGAGTGTGAATGTATGTGCATGTGTGTAAGTACATGTATGTGTATACGTATATGTATGTGTGTGTATATGTGTGTGTATGTGTACGTGAATGTGAGGGCATGTATAGCCTTACCTGCCCGATGTATCATATTACACGAGCGCGGCGTACATGTGTGTGTCGCGCATAAAATCGCAATACGACACCGGCATTCTTCGCTGCCGCGCGGAGCCAAAACGACGCACACAACAACATAATACCACGCGCGGCATAGCACATTAAACAATGGCGCTGGCCCGGTTCTGAGGGCTATCGCGCATGCGCACTCGCTCGCCCATAGGCGCGGAGCGCGTTGCGCATGCGCACTGCACAACGCGCTCAGCACCTAGAGACTCACTAGAGAGACCCTACATGTACAGACAGGCGCGCGCGCGTTTCAGCCGCTGCCGCCGTCAATGTGGGTACATTTTCCTTCGGGTGTGTGCGTTCGCGCCACGACGGCCAGACTGGATTTCACTCTTGCGTCCTCGTTGGATTACAATAAATTATAATAACAACGTGCGTCTTTAGTCATGTTTTAATATACGACTACCTATAGGTTGGGTGTATGCAATCAGACACGGTGCAACTCATAGTCGTGCGGGTACTTTTTTTTAGTAGGTTAGATGACTTTCCTCTTGATTGTATTCATTGGTATTTTTTTTCAGGTTAGGAACCTACGCAAACGGTTAGATATTATTAAATATTTATACATTATTTTATAAAATTTAACCAGATGAAACTGAGATAAAGTCTGGTTAAATTTCTATGTTTGTATGTTAAGGTAAATAAATTTCATTGTCCTTTACAAATGCAGTTCGTAATAAGAAAAACTACGATTAGACATGAGATTCGGTTAAGTTAGCTTCGATTAGGTTAGGTTATGTGGCGCTAGACAATGAGGACGCTTTTTTGCCATTGCTAATGCATGAAATTGCACATTACTGAGTCAATATGCAACCTGTAATGGTTGCAGCGCGACAAACGTCGGCGGTGATATTTTGCGCGTAATGAGATTATATTTATACTGCGCGTTTTGCTGCTCACGTGTGCGCGCAGAAAGGGATGCCATGGTGGCCGTGATGGAAAACCGTTCGCGCGCGCATCGTAGCCCCCGTCCCGACGTCGTAAAACGCCACACGAACAGAAGAAAAAAAATACATTCGGTGTCGCTCGCTCGCGAGATAAATGTAATTTGCCTTGCATTGTTTGCGTTGTCTGCACGCCGACAAAGCCCCCCGAACAATTTCGAATTAATTCAAAAACTAATTTAACATTTATTACCTCACGAAATTAACTTTCGCATAGCTGGACGCAGATTTAAATAAAATAATTGCTTTATGCGTCACATTAACGCCAGCGTATGAAAATCGTCGAAGAACGTGTGCGTTTTTTTTTTTTGTTTTTCCTTTTTCCCCTCTCTCTCACTCTCTCTCTTTCTCTCTTTCATTCTTTCTCTCTATCTATCTATGTTTCACGCATTTCCTTTTTTCTTTCTCGGAGCTGTCTGAACACGTCGTCGCTTTTGTGACTGTCATTTGTAGGTAATTATAATTTGAATAATGACATTGTTGAGATGCTAGTTATCGTTCGGCCGGCTGATATTTCGTTGATTCCACGCGTTTTAATTAAGGTGCGCGCGCGCGCAGGTGAAATTTACGAGTTTTCTTTCGGTCGGAAATTCATTTCACGGAACGCGCCCGGCTTGCATGTGGTGCAGCAAAGTTTAGTGAAATATTTTTCAGATCGTTAGTGGGTCCCGCGTCTCGCGGGAAAATACGAGGCGCTGCGAAGCGATGCGAGGCGTTGATAAGACCGCCGGCTATAACGATCACTACTTGTTTGCCGCGTCTGCGAGTTTGTAAGTTTCGGTGTTCTGCCAGGGTACGTACACAACCAACACACATGCAGCCGACTACACGACTACAGCTAACAGACAGATACATATCTTCTTTTCGTTTTTCGATTTATAGCAAACTTTCGGTTTTTCTCAAATTTCAACATTATTTCGTCGATTTTAAAATCCTGGACAAAAATCACAAATACTAGTGAAATTTACGTATTCGTCTCATATTTGTCTCATAACATGTTGTCTTTAGATTTTGTTGATGTATGAATCAACAAGACATCAAGAGACACTAGTTGTATGTAAACTTAATAATTTTACCGCTGCGCAGTTAGTAAAAAGTCCCAGAAAACGATTTATTAGAAATATCCTTAAGAAAAAAAAAACGAGAGTACTCCTTCTCCTTTGTATACATTGTTTAAATGACCTAACTGAGTTCAAATTTTGTGAGAGCCAATTTTTTTTACTTACAATCAGTGCAAGTGCCCTGAAATGACGATTAAAGTTTGACATCTATACCCAAGAATCGAAGAAAAGTATCGATACTTATTGATATGGAAAATACACATTGGCGCTATCTGTTAATGTATTTTCAAATTATTTTTTAGTTGTTGTCAGTTATCTTCCAGTATATTATCGACCCAATGTTTCTGATATTACTTCATGAAAATTCCAAAATTCCTGTGAGCTCAAAAGTTACCTTGTCGTACACACGCGATCGGTGACAACTGTTACGCCGTTTGTAAGACAGCGGAGTACAGGGATAAACCGCGAAGTGGACAGTGCGGGATTCATGTAACAACTAAACTTTATTCTCTAATTCTAAGCCTAACGATACATACTAATTGCTTAATTCTAATGATGCCTTACGTCATAGTAGCAAGGGTCCGGAAGATATAAGCACCTCAGAGCATCACGCCGGCGGTCGAGGTTCGAGTCCTCGAGACGGGCGGACACCTCTTTGTGTGCGAATTATTCACACACATACGCACAGATTACAAACACACTCACCCCCATTTACAACAAAACATTCTACACAACTTTACACCCTCAACTCTACACACAAGAAACTCAACATTCAGCTCTGCAATACAAGATACAACAGAACACAACACACAACCATACAACAAGAACACAACTTCCAACATCATTCAACAACAAAATTCAACAAGAAAGTTAGAAAACCTGTAAACAAAAATATATGTAAATCCTGTCGGAAAGACCTCAATAATGGTCGATAGACTCTAAAATATATATTATTATTTATTATATCATAACATATCTCATTATATAAATCTATCTATGAAATAGGAAGTATTTAGTTTATAGGAATCCATATCTATCGGAAAGTCATTATTGTGATAATTATAAAATAACATAAATCCATCTTTTGTGAACGTAAACATGTTTAGTCTCGAAAGCTATCTCATATATGCATGTCGATGTGAAAAGAATCGCCGCAGATGGGCTTCTTCATCACAGAAAACCTTTTGTAGACTATTACTCATTAAAGCACGCGCAGTGCACTCACGAGTATAACTCATTAACATTCGCGCTAACAACAAATAGCGTTAGTATAATTGCAGAAATCCTATATTTACGCGCGTTCCTCGTAAAATTCCCTTAACAAGTTTTCAGTTTTGCACTCGTCGAAGGAGCCGTTGGCGATGAAAAAAAAGGCACGTGTTAATTTTTGCACGCTTGCGAGCGATGGATGATGATGATGAGTTGCGCGAAAAAGGCAAATATCCGCTGATTGCTTCATCGAGCGACCTTACACTCTTGCGATGTGTCATTCGTAGACTGTGTGACTGGGACTGTGGTCAAGCAACGACGCAACGAGCGCGAAATTAATTATTTACGATGAGACGGCAGCTTTCGGGCGTGCTTTGCATCTGCGATCGTCTCCCAGACGCGTCGCGTCGGCTGGATGGGGGGCTCCTCGAGCAACAAAGTGACGCCAAATGTATGTGCGACGCATTCAAATCTTTCTCGTCTCGTCGAGGTGGTTCTTCAACAAGCGTCTTCGTCGAGAGCTGCGAGAGTGGAGAAGAGTTGGGTTGGGTGTCGAGGGCGAAAAGGCGACGAGCCGTGAATAAGAGAATACAAGAATGGCGCTCGTCGGTTTGGTCGACGTCGAGGACGCCGACGACGACGGTCGAAGACCGTGTGCAATCTGCAATCACAAAAAGCAAATAATTACACTTTATTGTTGCCGTTTTGTTGCTAGACGCATTTTGCGTTCGTACGCTGTGCGCGCGCGCGCTCACTCGCTCGTCTGATTATTATCATTACGGCCGATCGTTGTTGATATTTATTTTTGCTGCCGTTGCTGGTGGTTTTCGCACTGGGCACAACGCCACCCCGTCGTCGCACTGTTTCATTTGCATTCGGATCGAATAAATGCGGTTTCATGCTGTTTCCAAACTAGGAAAACTTTCTTTGTTGCACTATTTCGTAAAGAAAATTAGATTCGAAATGATATACATACTTCCAAAGGAAATTAGCATGGTATCATTTTTATAAATTAATTGTTACAATATATTTCTATGAGGAAATTCTAATTTTTGACTAGAAATATTAACGAAAACGATAACCTTACAATTTTTGGCGATAGCTCGGAAACTGATTTTAACAATTCCCTTTTAATGTGTGGTTTGTTTCACTTTTTCACTTTGTATCACTCTCTAGATTGTTTAAATTATCAAATTAGATTAGAAAATATTTGATTTTACAAAAATTTAACGAAAATATCTTCGAAATATCTTTGAAATCAAATAGTTTTAACTATTAGTTCTTCGAATCAGAAATGTGTAAGATTTCCAATTGTAATTTTGTTGTTTCGTTTTTTTTTGTCAAATTTTATATTTCTTAGTCCTTTAAATCTTGTTAAAATTACGAAAACTAGTAAAATTTAAGAGTTATTCTTGCTACAATTTTAGATATAGTTATATTTATTATTTATTTAACATATTTTAGTGGCTATCGACCTTGATCTGGTCTTTCCGCCTTGGATACGTTACATAGATATGGTTTTGTACAATTTTATTGAAGTATTTGTATGGTGAATTCATGGTGAGCTGTTATTGTTGAGTTGTTCTTGTTGTGCTGATGTTGCTGTGGTATTGTCTGTTGTTGTTTTGATTTGTATTTGTGGAAAACTTACTTTGTTGCACAATTACGTAAAGAAAATTAGATTCGAAATGATATACATACTTCCAAAGGAAATTAACATGGTATCATTTTGATAAATTAATTGTTACAATATATTTCTATGAGGAAATTCTAGTTTTTGACTAGAAATATTAACGAAAACGATAACCTTACGATTTTTGGCGATAGCTCGGAAACTAATTTTAACAATTCCCTTTTAATGTGTGGTTTGTTTCACTTTTTCACTTTGTATCACTCTCTAGATTGTTTAAATTATCAAATTAGATTAGAAAATATTTGATTTACAAAAATTTAACAAAAACATCTTCGAAATATCTTTGAAATCAAATAGTTTTAACTATTAGTTCTTCGAATCAGAAATGTGTAAGATTTCCAAAAAAATTGAAAATTGTGTGTTTTACTTGGTCACACGAATTGTGAGAAATTTTACCTATGAAAAACGACATCGCCTTAGCGTTTACAACAGTTTTGTAGTTGTACGTTTAAAATCTATATGAAAAAAAAAACGAATATAGTTATGATTCAAAATGTTATACATACTTCCAAAGGAAATTAACGAACTTACATTTTTATAAATTAAGTTTCAGTAGTATTCCATTACGAAATTATAGTTTTCAGCCAATATAATCTATCAATATAAGCTATATAGCTTGCCTTACCAATTTCGGCGACTTATATCTCAGAAACTAAAAATCCGATTTCAACTTTTCTTTTTTTATAAAATGTGGCATGTTTCAATTTGAGAGATAGACCATCTCTTGTTCAAGATCCCACTATAGATCAACAACAAAATAACAATAATATAGTTGTTCTTCAGATGTAGTCAACAGCCACTCGCCACTTTTTAAACAATTTTTTAGAATATTTGAAATTAGAATAAGGACTATTTTGTTTCTCAAAACTAGCGAAAATATCTTCGAAATACCTCCAACGATTTCTTCTCCGAATCGGAAATATCCCATAACATTGCAACATAACATGCTCAGGTAGTTTTCCAGTTGTAGTTTTTTCGAAAGTAAAACGTTTTTACAACAGGTAGTTTTGTAATTTCGGTATGCATATATATGTCTGGCGTGTCTACCTACCTGCCGCCCTGAGAAAAAGAAAAAAAACAGCGCGTCTATAAACCGCTACATAACACACCGAAGTGGAATTTCTATTGAGTCGTGTCGTGTTGTTCTTGTTCGCGCTCGTCCTTGTTCGTCCGAGAGATCCGACCCTTCTCCTACCTCAGCGAACTTTCGAGTGCAGCACGTACACAAAAACGGCCTATGGTCAAAGAATTGAAAGATATTTCGTGCTCAATGGGACCTGCCACAAATGGCACTGAAGGTGAGTCGAAACCTCGAAAGTTGCAGACAAACCTTACCCACAAAGAAGAGACGAAGAAAAAACCTAAGAGGATTGTGCCACTACCTGTTCACTTACCTGGGGATGGAATGATTGAACAATGAATGCTAAGAATGCGTTTTGAGAAACGACTATTCTCTTGAGGTTTAGAGTCATAGAGTGTAGAATCATAGAAATCTTTAAATTCTTGATTTGCAATGGTTTTCTAGTAATAAATGGTCAGGAAACTTTTAGTAGAATTGGATCATTTTGAGTTTCGCACGTTTTGCTTTGGGTAGCTACGTTTTTTGAAATGCTCAGCTGCGTACATTCTAGCGTCTTTAATTTTGATCGGAAATGAAAAACCAAATAGTTTTTGGAAAGCTTATAAAACTGGCTTGAATATGACGTCGAGTATTTTCTTTAAAAAAGTAAAAATTTAATTTTTCTTACAATTTTAATTTGGAATGTTTATTTCGCATAACAATTCGAATAAAAATACGAAAAAAAATATGTTAAAATAAAAGATTTTGAATAAACAATTAACGTCATATTCCAGAGAATTTAATTATCTATAAAATGAGTTATTATTCAACTAAATCGGACTAAAAGAATTTTCTCAATCATGTACGCAAAATCAAATAAAATAGACATGAACAATTTCACAAAAAAACAAATTTTTGACCTGTTAAATGAAGTTAGGCTGTAATATTGATAGAAATTAGAAATGCACTTTGAACACATTTACCTGGTGCTGCATTCCATCCTTCCACAAAAAGGTTTTTCTTTGAGAATGGCTCTATTCTATAAAAGACGTCAAGAAATTATGGAAATCCATGAAATTCTAACGCCAAACATGTTCTTCTACGATAAAAGATCAGGAAACGTATCTAAAACTGTCAAATTTTGAAATATGACACATTCTGTGAACGTAAAATTAAATAATAGTGCTTGCGACAGGTTATACTAAACATAATTTGAAATATTGGCTGTATTAGGTTATGTTGCAAAAGCTGTAATGTTGCCGAGCGATTGTGGCTGGTCGAGCGCAGCAATATATGCAGTGCTAATAACGGTTTTTATTGTACCTTCGAAACGAGCGAGCGTTTCTTACACTCATCTCTCGGATGTAATGAAATATCGAAGTTCATTCGCCGGCCAAGTCGTCGACAGAGAGGCATTGCTGAGCTAAGCCTAGCTTAGCAAAGCCTCTCTCAACACTTGTACTACTTGCCTTTGGTGTTTTGGCGTTCGCTGTTTGCTGTACGCACATCTCAATTCTACGAGTAGGCTTAACCTCAAAAACACGCTGCAGAAAACCTAATCGTTACGAATAAAGTCATTTATTTAATGAGCGCGAGCGAATATCTGCACGGTGGATGTGTGCAGATATTCGCTGGTACCATCGGACGGAGTGGTGTTTTGGTGCGACTCTTGCACTGGAAATTGTCGCAAACAAAGCGAGGATATAACAGTGCGCGCGCCCCGGCCGCAATCGTGAGGACACGCATGTGAAAAGCGTAATTCGTATGATTACGATTGACAGACGTCGGTAATGATATATTATTTCCACGCGCCCCACAACAAACACGGTGCATTCGCGCTGTTTTGCGATTGTCTTGCAGTTTGCGCGTGATTGATAAATGATGATTGAACAGTTATCATTGGTATGCATTCATAATGTCTCCACACAGTTGTAAATTTACTTAAGACTTATTTTATTGCACACGAAACGAAGTGCGCAACAACAAAAAAAAGGAAATTACAAGTTTTTAGGTTGAGAAACTTTAGTGGTTATATTTCAAGTTAATAGCCGGGATATTTCACATTCGTGACAATATATTTATTCATATGTTTAGTTGGTTTGGTTAAGATCATGAAATTTGGTTAGATCAAGTTAGGTTATGATGCGTCACGATATTTGCGACAATATGCGAGTTGAAGTTAATTTTAAGGCTTTAGGCAAATTACCGTTGACTAATCGAAAAAAAAACCGCATAGTCCGCAGTTCGAATCCCGCCGGAAATTAGTTATTCTCATCGCTTCTACATCTTGTTCCACCGCGCTTAACCATGCAGACCTGAGTCTACCTCTCCTTCGCCTACTGGTCGCCATTCCATTATTTGTTTGGCAGTTTCGGTGTCATTTTTCCTCCATATGTGACCAAGCCATTTTATTCGTTGGAATTTTATTCTTTTAATAATTGTGTCTTCAATTAGTTCTTCCTCCACTTCTTTATTTGTCTTTCTTTCTTTTTTCCTTCAAGTCTACTTATTTCTTCCTCATGTAGTTTACTTAGTTACATTGTTTCAGCTGCATATAACATCATTGGTCTTATTAATGTCTTGTATATTTTGATTTTTGTTTGATTCTTTAATCTTTTGCTTGGTAGTATTTTCTTATGAGTGAAATATGTTTTGTTCACATTGTTTATTTTTTCTTCTAGTTCTGATTTATTTTTTCCTGATATATTTTGTATACAACTCGCAATATAGCTTTTGTTAATAGTTCATTTAGTTTACTGTATAAACACAAAATTTCAAAATTTTGTGTTGAAAATTCCTTTTTTCTCCATATGTGACCAAGCAATCTTATTCTTTGGTATTTTATTCTTTTAATAATTGTGTCTTCAATTAGCTCTTCCGTCACTTCTTTATTTGTCTTTCTTTCTTTCAAGTCTACTTATTTCTTCCTCATGTAGTTTACTTAGTTACATTGTTTCAGCTGCATATAACATCATTGGTCTTATTAATGTCTTGTATATTTTGATTTTTGTTTGATTCTTTAATCTTTTGCTTGGTAGTATTTTCTTATGAGTGAAATATGTTTTGTTCACATTGTTTATTTTTTCTTCTAGTTCTGATTTATTTTTTCCTGATATATTTTGTATACAACTCACAATATAGCTTATGTCAATAGTTCACTTAGTTTACTGTATAAACACAAAATTTTGAAATTTTAGGCATTCATTTTAGAAAATTATAATATAAAATCTAAGATCTTGCTTAATAATTATATTATTAAGATATAACAGAAAGAAATAGAAAAGAACAACTTGTTTATTAGTTTTTGGTCTCGAATCTATTCTTATTACTATGCGTCGCACAGTGTCCAATTTTGCTGTTTTTGCGCGTCAAAAGTCCATATCTCCGTTTTAAGGAGAGTTTTTACGTCCAAACCGATTATATTTGATAAATTATGCATTTTTAAAGTACTATTCATAATTTTGGTGAAATCAGTTCGGTATTTCATGGTTTTTATTACATCTTAAGCAGTCTAGATATGCCATTTTTATATTTTGGGTCAGAAACAACCCGTTTAAATCTCGTTTAAATCTGTGAGGTCTAGTCCATGTCCTACTCTTGTTCGTTGAATGAATATAAAATTAAAGCAATTTATTTCAATGAATTACATATATTGCACTCTGGGTCTGATTGAACAGAATTTGAGAATTCGTACCCACACGTATTTGTTGTAACTTGCGATGCGCATTTCGGATGCACTGAATTTTTCTTTACATTGGGAAGCTATTTATACCAAAATTTCTACTAATTAGTAGTGAGAGTCTTCCTGGGTAGGTTTTACCAAGTAAAAGGGGCTGGGTTTTTTGACAAAGTTAAAAATACCACGTATTGCCTAAAATAAATCGTAAAGGGTTGAAGACTGAAGTTCCGCATTATTATAATTCATTATAATATTTTTTTTTCAAATGCATAAAGAAGTCTTAACAAATGATAGACAGCAATATTTACCGAACTTTATCTATCATTTTTTCACGAAATTCAAGCCAAACTAACTCATACCAAAGAAAATTTAAGAAACAGGGTACATTGTACAACGAGCATAGTATAACGAACATTTTCTCAAGAATATGAGAAATTTCAGCCCTCATACAAGTGAGGAAAAGGCATTTCAATCTAACTGTTACTGTTACACCACTGCTAGGCCACTGCTATCATGTGTTAAAATAATAATTTCTTAAACAAAACTATACTGAAATGTGTACATTATACCATAGGAATAGAAAAACCTATAAGCCATTCATCAATCTAACCTAAAACACACTTCTTGTCATTTCCACTTCAATCTTATCAGAACCTTCTAAACATTTCCCAAGGGAAATGTCGGGAACCAACTAAATTCAACAAATAAATCCAAAAAAAAAATATGGAGAAAAAACGAAAGAAATGCCATTATATAAAGTAATAAAACTTAACGATACAATTGTAATAAACTAATAGCGGGCCGAATGATGGAGCGATGGCGATTTTTTTCGAACGTCTGCCCGCACAGCCGTGTGGCATAATCACACGTGTACATCTCTATGCGATGCGTGCACACATCGTCGAACAAAAGTTTTTCGGTTTCCGTCCGTCCGCGGCAGCAAAAAGTTGTTTAAATAGTTGCGGCGTGCTGGGCGCGAATGAATGAACTGGCGTAAAGGAATGTTTTAACTGCCATGGCCTATTGTCTTTCGTCCACTGCGCGAACAATCCAACAATTTTACTTTCTCACAGTGGCGATGTAGAGTGCGGTGTGGTGTGCGCTCGCCCGCTCGACATGCAGTTGAACGAATTAAAACGCCAAGCCACCGCAGCCGCTGCGTTGTGTGCGCGATATTTAAATTCATAACTACTCTATTACCCCGAAATGTGTACACCAAACTATAGGTTAAACTGTAATTATCATTTTCTGAATAATGTATTACGTGAAAAGTTGGTGGTAATTTTGCTAACTAGATTAGCTCATAAAATCATCATTCTTTTTTCGGTTTTCGTGCTCTGAAAGTGGTAAATTATAGAGTTACAAAATAAAAACGGCGAGAAACTCGTGTTGGATATTAACAATTAGGTTTTTTCAAGAGGTTTTAAATTTTATTTGAGGGCAAGTACTTAGTAATGATTTTTCCTAACTTATTCACACAACTAATGTCATACAGTCTTGTTTGAACGACCCCAGACTAGCTAGCATTGACATATCAAAGAAGAGCATGTAGTCATTTAGCAGAATTAATGAATTTTCAAGGAAATTAATCAAGTGAAATGAAAATATAACACGGAAAGAGAAAATTTGAAGTCCCCGACCGGGTTCGAACCAGCGACCTTTGGGATACCGGCCCTACGCGCTACCTACTGTGCCACAGAGCAAGTACTTAGTAATGATTTTTCCTAACTCATTCACACAACTACTATCAGACAGTCTTGTTTGAATGACCCCAGACCAGCTAGTATTGACATATCAATGAAGAACATGTAATCATTTAGCACAATTAAAGAATTTACAACGAGAAACAAGAGAAAATTTAAAGCCCCCGACCGGGTTCGAACCAGCGACCTTTGGGATATCGGTCCAACGCGCTACCCATTGCGTCACGTTCTTCTTCTTCTGTTCTTCTTTGATATGAAAATTCATTAATTTTCCTAAATGATTACATGTTCTTCTTTAATATGTCAATGCTAGCTAGTCTGGGGTCGTTCGAACAAGACTGTATGATAGTAGTTGTGTGAATGAGTTCGGAAAAATCATTACTAAGTACTTGCCCTCAAATATAATTCAAACTTCACACTAAATTGCCAAATTCAATATAACATATATTGTCAAAAGGTTTTAAATTTATTAAATCGTATGTTACGGTAAAGTTATTTAATTGTTTGGTAATAATTTGCCTTGATTTTATTTTTATTAATCTAATAAAGCTAGGATACGGACTCGAACTCACGAATTTGAACTTATAATTGTAACATACTAGTATTTTTGGGTCTAGGGCTGTTCATCGTCGTTCATATCAACGGCGGGCACATCATCGAGGGTTCTCATCATCGTCGTAAAATTTCATCGGGATGACGTATCATCGTCAGAGTTATAAAACATGAACTTTAATGATTTAATTGACATGAGCTTTAATGATTATAAAAACTTGCAGTATTGATGATTATTACATTATCTATTAGATTTTCAGATTTTTCTTACAATTAGTTTTTAGCATTTTACACTTAAACATTCATTCGGCTGTTTATAAGGTTTTTAAAAGGTTATAGATTGTTTTATATAAGAATAAAAATTTCAGTTAAGCCAAATACATCTATCAAAAGTTACGAGTTGTTAAAGTTATCATTGATACAATGTATTATTCAAAGTGTTACAAAGTCTTTTTCTTCTTTCCAATTGTTACAAAATTGTCTTTTACTTATGTTTCCATTTGTATTCTTGTCAAATAATATTCAGACTTTATTGTTAAATTTAGAAGGGAAATTTTAGTCAATAGGAATTTAAATATGATCCTTACTGAGAATTCGTCTCACAAAACCGACTAAAGAAGTACGTACGCATAATAATAAGAATGGTTTAACACATTCCCGACAGCGGTTGTTGCTTAGACTGGCTCAACCTATGCACAATGCATTCAAAGATTGTATTTTCACATCGCGCAAAAATCGGCAATTCGGCACATTCGGCAATTGGAGGTTAAGTAACCTCAAACATTCACTCAACGTTGACATGTCCTCGGCGGGCGACAAGCGTGACATCTAGCCCCAATGTCGGCGCACTTATTTGCCGATATTTAAGCGCGCTTAAGCCGGGCGGAACGAAAAAGTGCTCGTCGATTTCGGGATGCTTCGAATGCTTTTCCCATCAGCGTAATCGTACATTAAGAACTGTCAACCGGTGGTGTGGACCTTCGTCAAAATTCACGCGATGCGAAGCAGTCTCTGGTGCTCACAGTCAGAGACGCAAAGTCCCTCAATGACAAGGTCGAATAATACCAAGGAAATCAAAGCAGAGAAGCAAAAAAAGAGAAATCCAAGAAAAAAGCTCACCATCACCAATCGTTGCAAATCTCAGAAAATCTTTCTCTCATCTGTAAATTGACAAACCACGTAACTTAAACCCGTAACTTAAAAAAAAATGGCCGTCGCAATATTCAAAATCAGATTAAAAACGCCCAATCGGACCAAATACGTCTTAACACACTCCCATGACAGATAAAAGCTGTCGCATCAGCGTAATCATAATCGCTAGATCCTCTTCGATCGATACGCATGTCATGTGTATCAACGTTTTGAGCGTGTATAACCTCCAAAGTGTCACCGTTTGAGTTTTGAGGTGATCTGAAGCGCGTCGCATGTGTGCGAAATGAAGTCATAAAGTAGAACAATAATGCGCGCCCGATTGGCGGATGACGGGGAGTTGGTGGTCCACGAAGCGCGAAATGATGTAAGAAGGACGCTTCGGAAAACTTAAAAGCGATGCGACACACGGTCGCTGCGCGAAATTTAAGACGCTCGCCGGCAAGAAACAACGCTTTACAACCTGCGCGCATATGGTCAATAATTATGCGTCGTTTTATTCTGTCGTAAAATTGCGCGTCGTGTATTTGGTTTTATTGAGACCGTTTTGTTCTGCAAAAACGGCCAACAATATTTTCCGCTTAATACGGGCATTGCTGCAATATTTGCAAATTATTGCCAGAAATAAAATTGCGTGACATCGAAATAAATCTATTCTGATAAGTCACGTGTTCCTTAACGAGTGTTAGTTAACCTACAAACATTTGGACTTATCTTAATTTCATTTATTGCGAAAGTATTTTATATGAAATTATATTATTCCTTGACAAATCATTTTAATTGTAAAAACATTAGATTATTGCTGAAGAAACTTGAAAAATACATCTTTCAGGGAAATGCAAGGTGAAGTAGGGTAAGAACATAGGTCCTGTTCAACGTGCTTCATCTTAAATTATTGTTGAAAATGTTTAAAATAATAACGTATTTGGTCCGGAGACCTGGCCATCGACCTAACTGGTCCTTCAGCCTGGAATACATTTTTTTATCTTTTATTGTTTATTTTTGTTT
>JAODAC010019372.1:0-19817 GCA_027575185.1 Mimaenictus wilsoni | reverse complement strand
ATATATTTCGACAACTTCCCCACCACCTTCGCAGACGCAGATGCTTGCATCGTTTACAACTTCCGTCCGTCGCATATCGCCACCGCCGCCCGCGCTCCCATAATTCGTCCTAAATTCGCAAACAACCGCCCGCGACGATCCGTGACCAAACTCTCTATGATATCGCTCTACGCACATGCAAATGGCAGATGTTTACGATTCACAGTGGCGGTGGTTGCTTCGTTTCCGCCCTCGCGGAATGAAAGAGTATTAGCTAAACGTTGCACGTCGAACGATATCCGGGAGTGGTTTTTATGCTGATTGCTCTATTGGCGAAGCCTCCGGGAGGATCCAAGATGGGGGCTGAATGGAGTTTTAGTTCAGAATCATAAAACTAGAGGTTTGTTATTGTTCGAATTCTATCTAAAGAAGCTTCTTTTTTTTCTCGAATGAAGGTGGAAAACTATCCATGATACTTCTTATTCTTTCTATTTTTAAATTAAAAGAAGCTCTATAGATCTGCTTAAAAAAATGTAACAAATTATTGTTGACATGAAGATACTTTTAGAAATAAAGCTAATTTTTGACGTTGAGCTTTTTGATTTATGCAGGTGTAGAAGAAATGTCATTCGAGCCGACGACAAATTTTATGCGGTCCAACTTACGACCAACTGTCCAACTTACAACATTTTTATGTGTTCGTATACGTTGGACGCCGAAAGATTTATCTCCAATCGTTGAGCGATTTACGGCAAGCAGAGGTATGTAATATTAACGAAGAACTTATCTTTCAACATTGTATTACATATAATCGTTTTAGTAGCTGTAAATAAATGAAAGTCTAAATAAAACGCAAAAAATGGTAGTCACCTGATGTGCACCCTGTAAATGCGCGTTTGAGGCTTGCTTTGAAATTATTACCCTGAAATTTATAAGGTCGCGGGGCATATCCAAAGAGCTTTGGCGAGTTGCCCATCAGAGAAAACACGAAGAAACACAAAAATTAGGTTCGACACGCGTCGACAGGAGAGGTTAAAACGCACTTACTCAATGGATATTTACAAAATGAGCACAACAAGCGCCAATGACAGGCAAAATGGTAGGGATTGCTGAGCATGCGCGACTTAAGAGTGTGTCGGCAATACCAACCCCAATATCAGTGCATACAAATATCCCTAAAAGCGCCGGTGGCGTGAACACCCTTAACCCCTCTTCTCTATTTTCTTACTCTCACTTCCTCGACTTGCCCACGTTTTATATTCTAACAAATTGAAGTCATATCTCCTGTTATTATTTGAATAGGAATAATAGGCGTAAGTTTTTGATCCGAAATTGGTCATTGTGCGCTGTTTTGTTGCGTACCAAGCATTGCAAATACAACTGTTTGCACCAGAGCGCATGGCCAGCCTCCCCTAGATTGCGTGTACTTACGCACCACGCCGTTTTCACCCCTTTGTGCGCATGCGCTGCGCACCAAACTTAAAAAGCTTTGGCTTCACCTTATAAATTTATTATAAATAAAGTTACTTTATATTCAGAACAAGTAAGTGGTATTTTCTCCACCATTTCTAGTGTCGTGTAATTTGTGTGTGTGTGTGTGTGTGTGTGTGTGTGTGATCACCGTACTTGTGGGCGTATCGAACTTGTTTGCTGGTGAAGACATTGAAGCCTTTTGACTAAGGCTCCGCGTTCTTACAAATCGCGGGGACATAATTTCGTTAAGACGCTAACGCGCAAAACAAAAACGAAACACGTCAAACGAACAATGTCACGCCAATAAATCATATGCAAGAGTTACGCGAACATCGTGATAAACGTCGGCAACTATCAGGTAAGTTTATGATACAAATCCCATTAGAGATCAAGTATACACAAAATAATGATATGCAGTTTTTCTTCAGTTGTTTGGTCCACTCGTTATTTTTTAAAATTTCTTTCATACTTCTTTCTTTTCTTATTATTTTTTCTCGTATATCCTAATTTTATCTTCTATTACAATGAAATTATATATGCCTTTACCATACTTTTTTTTAATTAAACATCGTACATGCTATTAAAAATTCTCTAAAACACATATTACTCTTTTATTTACATTGAATACTAAATACTAACAACTAATACTAAAAAAACTCTACGTAGTTCGAATATGAATTGATCTCGAAACCACAGCTGCTGCGCCCAATCGCAACTAACAACCAAAACGTTTACGTTCCATGCCATGATTTATCGATGCATATTATTATACCAACGCAATCGTAACTCTCGGACGCAAATAAATTTCACGGTAAATAAAATCGAAAAGGATTAATTTTGACTTGACTGGTCTCCGCCGTTGAACAGCCCCCGTAGCTGTTTCTTTTTTTCAAATCAAGCATAACACACTCAACTTTAATGCACAGAAACCTGGTCAATATTCAACAAAAACAGATTCCGAAATACTCTAAAGTACGGGTGTTCACACAAACAACACACAGAAAAAGAAAAATCATTAAATTCGCACGATAATTATAGAGTTAATTCTAGGCTGAGAAATTAACTTTCTAATAATAGGCTGTTTTACGACCTGGCGAAATTGGGTTAGAATATATCACGATCGCGTCGCGGTGCAAAGTGCACCAAGGAAAACTACGCGTTATTTAATCACGCAATTAAATGGGTCGTAAAGGGAAACGCGCCCCGAATACAATGCGAAATAAATACAAATCTTCATCATGGCATTGCACGGCATTTCTATTCTATTGTTTGGCGTTATATTTATAGGTATATTTAGCAGGGGGCGAATTTAAATGCTTTTAAAGCTTTTCGCATTGATAAGATCATGAAGCGCATATATATCAATGTAGGTGACAAAGCAACCGTCTTCTTGAGTGGAGTTCGTGAGAACCAGGGGAGAATATTCAAATTCAAGGACTTTCCAAGTTTTGCGAAGTCTATCTACAGTAAATACATATCAGTTGAGGTATCTTTATAATGTTTGCTTGCTGGAAAAGCGAATTGTTTATTAAACTTTTATAATTTAAAGCGGAGGACATAAAGGATAGGATTTAAAACAATGAACAATGTGATTGAATTTATTGAAGAAGAAAATTATTTATACTTTGATAGTTATATGATAGTAAACTCAGCAATATTTTGTGTATCCTCTTTATATTATATCAAAAGTGAATCCCATTTTTAATTGTTATTGTAATTCCAAAGAATCTTAAACGTAATTTTGACACTAAATACTGACCAGGGAAGTTTGAATGAAATTGATTTGTAATTGGCTGTTTGACAGTCATATACAGTCATATATTATATATAGTCTTTTCTAAACGGAATTTTATTTCATTTGAGAGCGGACCGAACGAAACGGGCCTAATTATTCACTTATTGTTAGTCGTCAACTCATCTTGTACTAGTTAGTGTTAGATGAATTGTAGGAGGCGGGCGACAGACAAACCCATGGTGAACTGAGACCATTCATTGTACTACCTTAAATACCTAGAGAGGAGACCTAGGTTTTTAATAAATTTTAAACATCCCACCCGTATTGTCTGTCGTCACAAAGGCTTTGCCAAAATTCGCACGAGCAGGTTATGTAGGCAAGCTTCTCTGTGTCTTCGTTACATAGACTGTATAGTTTACCGATCTCCTTTCCTATCTTTCTTAGATGGTACTGTCGCGAATGTGAAATGCTGATTCAGAAATTCATATTAAATAACAGGAAAACCACGTCTGGAAAGTTTAGTCCAAAGGCATGTTTTGAGTAGATTATTAGATGTAAATTTAGGGAACCGAAATAATTTTAGGAGGCGTATGTACACGGGGCTTCTTATCACGATAAGAGTAACGAACAAACAAGTAACGGAAGACAGAAGTGCGTATGTGACTTAAGCAATGCTTGGAAAAACAAGTGGTACCACGCGCCATGTAGATGGTGAGAACTACGAGACCGCGTAGGCGGAAATCAGAATACATTCCAATGACCAAGGGGCGGTAGGCAGTCAGTTGTTGGGCAGTAGGTTACAGTCAGTTGTGTAGGTAGTTATCGGGTAGCTTAGTTAGTAGTTACTGTACACCGGCTTGGGTAGTCGTTAATTCGGAAGTCGTTCAATCAGCAATGAGTTAGTCAGTTCGGACTTAATTTGCGAGCTATTAACTATGCAAAATTTAGAAGTGTATAAGAGGTTCTTGTGTTTAATCAATATATTGTTATGTTAAAACTATTCGCGTGTGATGTGAGTGTTCATCACCTTGAAGCCATCCCCATAGTCTTGCACCCCACAGCCTAGCTAGCCAGCACGAGTGAAGTACCATCACGAGAAGGTACCTGCTTAGTTTGAATAGCCATGTTCAGCCAACGAGCATGTCGAGCGAAAATAGCAAAAAGCCAAGCGAGTCCCCTAGAAAACCCCGTGTGAGAAAGCGCACACACGGTACGCGACATTTGGTGGAGACGCCGACATACGATATGTCACGGTACCTTAGCTCACCAGATCCTGTTATGAGTCCCGTAAACATTTGCAACTCGTGCACGTTCGGGAACATTTTGGTTGCTACAAGTTTTTCATAGACGTTTTACCTTGTACCAGGATTGTTTTTATCTTGCTTCCTCTTCCCACCCATCTATAATGAGACCACAAAAGGATTCGTTGTGGACCTACTGTTAAATCCATATCATTTTATCCGATGTTGACAAGTGAATATGGCACTGCAAAGGAGGCATATTGATTTTTTTGAGTTCAGGGGGTCAAAAAAACAAAATAAAGTATTTTTACTATTCCAAAACAAAATCACAAGATTCTAGGAAGGGGGCTCGCGCCTCCCTATCGCTATATGGCGATTTACCCATATAAACTATTCCGCATACTACAGGTCAATGAACATTACACAAGTGACATAAACCTACAGACCAGAAAATGTTCCACTGTTGGCAGGATTCCGATTACGGCAGATTTCACTACATTAATTTTTAATCATTATAACAAAGAAAGTCCCTTAATATTCGATACACGTCAGCAACACAAATTAGATCGTTTGTTAGCAATCATAGCTATTCTAAAATATAGTACTATCGTCTTGATACCACTAGTCCAACAACTAATCTTAGACACACACTCACACATAATTAGTTATAACTAGTTACGTAAGTTATAAAAAAATAACCCGGAACAAACCAGTCCTGGTAGCGATATTAAAAAATTCGGCCTAGGAGGTTGAAACTGACTTACACGTGGAAGTTTAACACACATATTCAATTGAACTTTTAAATCTGTTCTATATATACACCACACCTGATCCTTAGTAATGATGGAAGTAACTCGGAACAAACCAAACCTGATTAAAGCGTTATAATCAAAATTGGGAAGTTTGACTGGATGGCATTGAGATGCTACTGGAAGTTTGGCGAAGGAACTTCCATATGCAGAACTTTTCTACTCTATCTAACGTTTCTTGATTGAATTCTATTTATGGTAAAAGTGAAAGTTTATTTAATTGCAGATATTTTCAGTACGGATCCTAAAGATCATTTCTATCTAATAATTTCCAGTCTTGGTGACAATTACCAAGTATAGTATCATTTTACTCCTCTCCCACAAAACCATTACCTTGATATCTCTATCGGTTTGGAAACATAGTTTGAAAGAAAAAAATACTTGAAACAATAAACACTTTTGAAGAAAATTTTAAACTTCTTATAGTATCCCACAGAAGTTATTTCCGAATATATTCGACACTTTCCGATAGGGCCGAAACGAAAAAGATAAATTTCAAACGTCCCGCAGATCTCAACAAGTTCATTTTTTATGAGGCAAACTTTCGGTACATCATTGGCGGCGGGCGCGTACGTGTAAATGTGGCGAGCACAACAACACGACACAGGGGCCAGCAAGAGCGAAAGGATGGTGTTGAAGGTGGGCGGGTGATCCCTCCCTCATTGCCGCCGCGCAGCCGTGCCGAATCAATATATCGACCAACAAACACACCACCGATGCCGTTCCCGTCCGTTTCTCCCCCAAAACGGAACAATATTATACACGTACACACGCCGCCTCCTGCCGCCGCACGCCGTCCGCATAATGCTCGTTCATTTTCCTTGATGACGACGCGTTTAAAGATTTTCTCACCCGCAGCGACAACCGCCGCCTCCTCGGCACGTACGCCTCCCGGCTCAGGTTCGCAACTATTCGCTAATAGTACCAACACCGGCCGACACGTACGCCGTCGCCACCACCACCTCTCCCCACTCGAAATTGAAACTTTCGCAGATTTTCAATTTAATTCAAGTGTTGCTGCCATGTGTCTATGGTGCGATACGAACACGACGACGCTGCGAGTCGTTGAGGGGTGGTGCGAGCAAAAGAATAGGATGGAAGGTGGAATATACGAAAATGGGTAACACGATTGCCGGAAACAAGATTTTTTTTCTTCTGATAAGAGGCGTTTCCGTTTGCAGGCCGGAACAATGAAAACGTGTTTTGCGGCGGAAATGTTTGATTAAAGGAGTAATAACTAATAAGAAAAATAAGTACGTCATAAAATTGAGTAATTTCAGCATTACAAAATAATAACAGGATTTTTTCTTGAAACATTTCAACCTTCTCTGTTCCATTTATTCCTTTTTTCATTTCTCAAACCTAACATAAATTAATGATACCTATTAATCTTTAATTAAATTAGATTAAGGGATCTTGATAACGACAAATTAAGGGGGAATGTGGACCTAGCAAGGTTTAAAACATCGATTTTTTATATTTTAAAAATATTATTAACTTAAAAACAACTGATGATTGATGTTTCAAATAAAAATTGTAAGAAATATCCAAGTTATAACCGAAAGAGTTTTTTTCCAAATCGGTAACCAAAATATCTCATGCGATGAACTTGAAGTTTTTTGTTGTAGATCTACGAAAAATCACCGGTGGAAATTCGCCGCGTTAATTCAGAATAGGCGCTCAAATTACAACGCTTTAGTAATGACTCATATTCGATCAAAGGCATGCATTTAAGAATACATCTTTACATTCTTGTGTTTACGATTGCGAAAGAATAAATGACTGAATCGTCCATTTTAAACTACTCAGAAATTTAATAAATTTGAAAATGAAGAAACAGTAAAATAAAGTAGAAAATTCGTTAAAATTCATTTAAAAAACAATTCTGTGGACAATAGCTGGAATGTTATCATTGATTTCTATTTGTTATTTCTATTTTTCCTTATTTTTGATAGTACACGCATTCCAATGAGTCTTCTTAATTTGCTCTCTTCAAGGAGCAACTTCTTCTGTCCTTTCTGAGTTTCATGGTTAAGGAATTCATCCCAATTACGAATGAGACGCATGCATGAAGTTGCAAAGAAAATGCTTATTGTTAGCTCGTTGACCAACACAGGTCCCAGCATTTTCAGTATATGTAATGATATTTCACAGCTGATTTGCTTTCTTTGCGATAATATCATATGATTTAAGATCAACTGCAAGCGGTCGCGTCAATACACGACTACTGCAGGGGTCCCCCCCCCTACACGACTACTGCAGGGGTCCCCCCCAGCTGAGATGTCAATTTTTGCCAATAATGTATATTCTCCTTTGATCTCCATTTGCATTTAAATAAATATTTGCTGGCTGCACGTAATGTCTTTGTCAGCTGTATAAAATTCGTTATATGCGCACTAACCCCGCATTCCTACATTGTGTCTACGGGATTCTCGAACTCGCGGTCTTTTTTCCTCCCACTCCTTTTACCAGCGGTGCTTTTTCCGCGCTTATTTTACCGCGTTGACCCATTTGTTGCTATGCTATACACAACTATCTAGTCTTTATCATTGGATTATTTTCGATGGTTAATTTTTTTGTTTTTGGGCATACTAAGGATGATTTTTCCTTGGAAATCTCAATGTTAATTTTAAATTGACACATGATCAAAAATTGATATTTCTAAAATCTGCTATGACAAAGACTACATTATATTATCTATTTTAGTAAACGCGTTGTTTATTTTATTTCATCTGATTTTAGTGGCAACGCCACTGGTTAGTTTTAATCGTTTTATGGTACTCCGTGGCCCCAAAAAATATTGAAAATATTCCTAAAAGCATATACTTTTAGCTAAAAATTAATCCGTTATTCCAAATAGGTTCCCTTTAAAAAGCCCAAAATTACCCTTTTCCTCTGCCAGGAGTACATTCCCATTAACTTTTTCTAGTGATCATGAACCTATGACTCGTGTCAGTTACTGACCCGCGCAAGTTTAGGATTGACACTCCGGCTAAGTCGCGTCCTACCATAGGGCATTGAAAACTACTAACACAAAAAATATGTAGAAATATGGAACGGAGTGGGTCTCCATGGGTATTTGTTGGAAGCACCACTTCAAGAGGGTTCTCCATCTTTGCCCTAGTCTAATGTTGTCTAATATTACCTATCATCAATTAGTAAAGTCGACTCGATTAAACTTGAATTTCAATTTGCATGAAATGAATTTGAGAAATTCCAAATGAGCATTAGAGTTTAGTTAGGGTAAGCCAGATTATAACTTGCATTTTCTCTGACCTGACAATGCCACCTACAGACTAAAAAAGGTTTCCCCAATAGTACAAAATTTAAAAAATGGAATTACATCAAACTGAATAAGAGAAATCGGGACTTTTAATCTATTAATGCTTTCTTAAATTAGAACTTTCAAGATGAATGCTATAAATGTGTACTAATCTACGGCTATCCAGTTCCAGGCAAGTCTATAAGGTAATGTATTCATGATACCACATAGCTGCGACTGTTGGGCCTGCGTACGTCTGTGCAATTTTTGAAAACAAATGCACCAATACCAAAAAGCTAAATCCACTCTAAAGGGTCCATATTCAAGTTTCAGTTTCCGCCGATTATGATTGAAGCACTTACAAGGAGAGTCCACGCTCTGTCAAATGAGTTTCGCAAAACTAAAAATACAATCGGGTATTAAACTTTTGAAAAAAATATGGTGAAAATCCTAGGAAGCAACGCCTGATAGTTTACAAAAAAATAATTGTTAAACATTTGGTTGGAGTGCCAATTTTCGCACGTTATGATATATGCAGTAGTTGCGTTGCAGGTCCCGTATTTTGTGTACAGTATAAGGGCAGATCAAACCTCACTCGCGTTATTTTCTTTTTTCTTTATTTATTCATATATTTTTCATTGCATTTGTGCATTATTGGTCTATTTATTATTAGTGTATATTTGGTATATATTATCTGATTATTTATTATTTTATTTTATTTTTATATTATCTGATTTATCTGATGGTTTATTTATTAAGATACAATATCCTTATTTTTTCCAAGCTTCTATGGCTTGTTCCATTGTAGAACTTATATGTAACAATAAAGTAGTTTTCGTTAATGTTATTTTACAATTCATTAAATATATACTAATAATAAATGTACCAATAATGCACTAATGCAATTAAAAATATATGAATAAAAAGAGAGAAAAAAATCTACATTCTGGTATAATTATTGAGTTATTTGAAGTGGGCATCACATGTTTGAGTCTTAAAAAAAAGAACAAAAGTCTTTTACAATGTATGAACATGGTAATTATTTATCACCAAAACATGCTTCTTCAGTGCAAAATGCGAAAAAAAATTCTCCGAAAGAGTTTGAGAAAACTCTTCCCTGGACTTCACAGATGCCTTCTCAAGAGATCTCACATATTAGTATAAAACTAATATAAAATTAATAAAAAATATTGTTCATTATTCTAAACAAAAAAAAAAACAAATTTTCCAATTTTCAGGCAAATTTGTTTTAGAGGTATGCAATCTTCTTACCCTATGTCTTCTTAATTTATGCCCAAATATATAATGACAATTAAATATATAATTTTGGTTCTGGTAAGTAATGAAAAAAAGAATCAGTCCTGAACCAAATTACTCAATTTTAACTGCATCAAGGCAGAAAACGTTTAGATTTTAATCTAATTATGTTCGGTTAAATTGCCACTTAGAAAACGGTAAAACTTTGTGCTAAAGATGTTTCCCAGAAATCAACATTGCATAGCCAAGATGAGAAAATAAACGCTCGGTTTAAATAACTTGATTTTAATGACATCTTAAGTAGAATAATTCTCATTCATTTTCATTCACTTGACCTAGCAATGTTGTCAGACGCATTCACACTTCGCCTATTTGCATAATTAATCAGAAAACCAGTACAACCACCAGTATCAATATTCACACCAACAACATAGGTAAAGAATTGCGACGATATCATGAAACTCATGCAAAATTCAGCAATCTGCTACTAGTACACCGTTGGGAGTTATTTCCGGGCACGAAAATTTCCGGTCAAGTGATACCTGTGCCTGAGGGTTACACAATCGCTTCTAGATTGTTCATTTGCAGGAAGCCATGTTGGAGTTTGATATCTGTTTTATCTTCAACAAGCAGGAGGTTGCCAACCCAGAAACAACGCATAGGTTATATTATGTATTTCACAAGGTATCAGTTACATTCAATAATATATACGGTTGCCAGAAATTCAAAATGTTTCCAAAAATAAAATTAAATTATTGTAGAATGCGTCGGCAGATTTATTTTATTGATTAATATTTTAACACATTCATAATTTATATTGGACGTAATAAACCTTAACTTTTAACGAAATAATACTTTTTTTATAAGTTGGAGTAGGGTTAAATCGGTCCTTATTGTTGTGACGTCATGCGACAATAAGAGTTAACCCTTTCGAACCTACATACGAACATTGAGCATATAATGAAGTGTGATTTTGTTGTTATTCCTATTACAACTCATAGGTTTGTCCACTCATATATTTTTAGTGTTGTGAGAGCAGGAATGGGAAGGTAATCGGGTGGCAGTGATCCAATACCCATATGTAGCATTAGGGTTTTACCTTTATTTTGGGCATATGGTAATTGACATTTGCATCCCAAATATATTTGATGTTGGCAGCGCCTCTTCGTAAGATGCACATGCCCGAGGGCTTCCACCATTCCTCATCTAAGCCAGCACTTCTTATGCTTCGTGAGTTAAGAATAAATAATGTACATATTTTAGTGGCTATCAACCCTGGGGTTATTCCGTCGAGTTTACAATTAATTTGGGTATGTTTACAATTTGTGTGTTCGTTGTGGTTCTGTGTTGAATGTTACATGTGGAACGTTGTAGTGTGTGAATTTCTAATTATAATTCACCCGCTGGATTGAACTCGGAGAATCGAACCCCGTTTTCCTACGTGGTGAGCCGAAGCGCTACCATTAGGCGCAGGTGGGCGAAAGTTAAGATTATTCGTAATAAAATCATTTTGTGCCCAGCAATTGGATAAGTAACAACGCATTCCTTCAACAATCTTTTCTGCTTGTCTCGTACATGTTATGTTGCATGATGTCATGGTGTTACTCGTCTCATCAAGTCGGTTAAGTCCTTTTAGTAGGGGCCCCAAGAACGCATGCGCACACACTATTTTTTTGCGAAACATTGTAGCAGAAATAAAATTTCGATATTCCCAAGGGAGGTACAGTCCCACCCTCTTACATCTATGTGTCATCGCCGAGGGTGTGGTGAATTTGTAATTAGAGCAAAATACTGATTTTGACTTCGGAGCATATTCAAATCAAGGTGATACAAATGAGTACTGTTTGGAAGAAAAGGGCCGAACGATTAACATGTCGCGTTGGCTTATATTTTAAGAATAAAGTCAACTATGACATGGATTCCACACAGACTATTTTGTGGGCCAGCTGTACGTGCGTACGTGGACCTCGTACCCAACGAATAGGCACTTCAGTCATTTATTTTTCGATGGCGAGCCAAGTTGCCCGAGTTTGCATTTCGCTTACACCTCGCATATGCCTCGAAAAAAGTGCGATCAATTAAAAGCTTAGGCAAGAATTCAAGAAGTAATACAAGTTTCAGAGGAATTATAACAAGCATCAAGGATCACTGGAACACCTTCGTTGAAGACAGATATCGAAGTGATATTATAATTATAGTCCAATATTATAATCAAGTCCAATTGTATAAGTTAGTGAAAGTATAAAAATCTAAAAAAAATTCTAATCTGTTAAAGTAAAAAATAATGAAATTTAATTAATTTATGTTTCCGTTGAATAGTGTTTGACATCTTCCATCGGGTCTCGCCTTACGTGAGTCGGCATATGCAGTTTTTTACGGAAATGAGTTGCAGGTTGCAGGCCCAACGCTCAACCCTCCTCCTTATTCAGGACTTGGGAAAGTGTGGAGTGCAAGATATTAATTATAGCGATACCAGGAATTGAACTCTTTTCCCTTACAATACCTGTGCGTAACCTTTATGCCTCACACTCCGCTTATTAATTTATTCCTTTTTTTTAATATAAATTGGGTTGGGCTGGAATAGCCCACTCATAGTCGTAACAAGTGTCTGTTGACTTCCAGAATTACTCGAACAATCCACAATCATCAATTCTCCTTCTCAATTGACCTGAAGGATCTAATTTATATTAAATATAATTATTTCTAATTAAAATATTCTGTACTTATTTTTATACCATTCCTTTCAATAACTATGAACATTTCTCTCGTGAAGCTAATTACCCGAATGAAAAGTAGTGAAGTACGTCCTTGAAAGTTCCACAACAGATTGCAGCACACGCGAGCACACGATTAGTATGTATGACACGATACGTTGTTGATGGTAAACGTAGAGCGCCTAGAGGCTAAAGATAAGTCGAAAAGGACATTAGAGACAATGCAGTAGAGCGACCGAGTGAGCACTTAACCTCGACTTGAAGCGACTTGCCGCCCGGCGCCTCCACTATATGTGCGCACGCTCATGCCACGAGTGCGTCCGTGAGTCCGCGTAATAAGCACATGATGACTTCATTCGCTCTGATGGTGATATCCACTCATACGAACCACGAGAAACGCAGAGTAATGCGATGTTTGCACATCGAAAAAAGAGCAGTCGCAAAGGACAAAAGTACAACTTATTGCTGGTTTCCATCGCTTTACTTGCACCAGAAGGCTCTTGTTGTCGTCGGAATCTTTCTCATGCTGCACGCTCACAAGCAGCTTACGCCATGTAGCGCTTCAGTCTTGCGCGATGTTTCACCGCGCCGAAATGCATTAGCATTAGCTTGAACTTCTCATTGTGCGCGGTACCATGCGTTCGTGTCGACATTGTGGTGGTGTAATACCATGGCGTAATTCTGGCTGGCGTGGAGCAGGTTAATGAAAGAGGCATGCGGTACGGCAAGCAAGCGAGCACACGACAAGGTAATCGCTGACTTTTATCGTTTCGGCGAGGCGAAAAAGGGCGCGTGTGATGACGCACGCGCGCGCGCTCATCTGGGTCAAGACCGCCGCCGGCGACACCGGGGGGCGGCAACCCTCTTCCGGACTAGTTTAAAACACACTTGCGCCAAGTCACGATAAATATCGGCGACACGAATTACAGCCTTAAATCCTTACGGAACAATGGAACAACACCTTAAAGGGCGAGGGAACAACCTTGAAGAAATACTGCTTTTTACCTTAAATCAACATGTAGTTTACGATTAATGGGATACATTATATATGTCAGTATGATTGCCGTTTAGTTCGTAAACGTTTAAGTAAAATTTGAAAACATTACTTAGTGAATAATAACGTATTCACAAACACGTTTCAATTAAGTGCATTACCACAAAATCTAATTCTAATTTGACGAGAAAAAATGCTGTCAAATAATTTTGAGGTGCTTATTGTGAAATATTAAAATTAAATATAGGTACAAACAACTCAAAACAATCTATTTACCGGCAACAAATGCACTAAACCCTCCGTCGGGCTCACCTCCTGAGAGGCCAACTAATATTTTAACCGTAATATATAACGAATATCCAACTACCTTGGAGTAAGGATTTCTAGCTGGGGGAAACCTGGCAGAAGACGTCAGACAACAGGCCAACAAAGCAGCGAGAATATCTGGATGCCTTCGGAATTCTATATGGAAGAACCGGAACATGTCTATAGCCCGCAAAACCCGTATATATAATGCCTGCATACGACCTATTCTAACCTACGCCGCGAAAACAAGAGCGAACACCGCCCTCACTAAACGCATACTCAGAACAGCAGAGATGCACGCTCTAAGAGCCATAAGCGGAATAACCATCTGGGACAAGAAACGAAACAGCGATATTAGAAAGAGGTGCAATGTACCAGACATAGTGCGATGGACAAGAAATCGTAGAACGATGTGGAACGACCACGTTGATAGAATGCAAACCGATAGAATCGCGCGAATGGTGAAGGAGGGCAGACCACAAGGAAAGCGCCACATCGGCAGGCCACCAAAAAGGACCACCTTTTTGGTGGCCTGCCAATATAGCTGGATAGCTGGACATCAATAATATTCCAGGAGAAGTGCCAGTAAAACACAAGCTAACCAGCTTAACATATAAAGAAGTAGAAGAGATATAACGAATAAAATAATGAATAAAGTAAATTAATAAAATATATTGACATGGCTTAGGCCCGAGCTGCACAACCTTTTTGTATAAAGGATCAACTGGAGGAATGATAGCAGTAGGCACCACCTAGTTGTGCTCCTTATTCCTGCGCTTCGCTTTCGGTCCAGAATGAAATATGCTCATTTCAGCTGCTCGCATGATTTGCTTGTGCCTATGATAACGTAAAATAAAATCACATTATATCCAGGATTCAAACAAATAAGTCGCATTTCTACACCATTCTCCCTACATATCTACATATCGTGTTATTTGTGTGTACTCGGCGTATCGTACTTGCTGTGCTTTAAAAGAGGTTGGGCCAGTTGTAATCATGACGTCGTACTACATTATCTGTTACATTACCTGTTAAATTCATCAACCACTAATTTCCAATAATCTAAATGAATAATATAAATTAAATATATAAAGATATTTAATGCCTAAAATATGACTTGCACTGAATGTTGAGAACAAAAAATATATAATTGAAACTATGCCTTTGGACAGCACCACCTAACAAACATTTAATGACAACATGCAATGAAGCGGATAAACAGTATGAACTGCCAAACAATCAAATACACCCACGGTATCTCCCACCCTCGGGGATGTTTGTGTGGGTTAATATTATTTTTCGTGGACATTTCATTACGTCAGCGTCACGCCACCACCCTCGGGCGTGCCATAAATACACAAGTGATTACAAAACTTATGTGCACATCGGCGACCAAAACTTAAGACAGGTCTTAAATTACAGCAGGCTGTCACTGCGATCCGCGCTCAGCCATAGAGCAGCGTTGGATATAGGTTAGGCCCGATGATATCACAGATATTTATAATGCGACCACTGCCTAAAATGCAATGTGATTATTGATCAATTCGAAATTTACGAAAGCAACATTGTTGTCACTCTCGAATAGAAACAGTTGACATGTGGCGTATACCTTCCCATGGTCCTCGGGACTATACCACCCAGTATTGGGATCCTGAGGGACTTTGGGGACAATGAATGAACGCAGCGTCGGAGTGAATAAACATTCACATCAGCAGCGTTATGCTATAAAGCGTATAAATTTATAATTATCATCAAGTTTAATTAAACCTACTCAACTTGTAGAGCATTAAATCGCCGACGGCGGCGGCTTCAGGTAGCCGCCGCTCATGTATTTAATTAGATTTCCCCGGCGGAATATCCGAATGATATGCGATTCAAAAGCAGACTCCAAAGTGCACACTCAGGTGTATTCACATTTAGCTATCGAGGAGCGGCATGGAAAGAAGGAAATCAGAGATGGCACTAGCCCCCTTCCAACCTATATCCGGAAAATTCTATATCAAGATAGTGAACGCGAGTGGAAGATTGGAAGGTATTGAAACTCGCAAATATGGAATGAACTCGTCGACGGGGAATCTATACGCGGCTATATTGCTGGCTAAGAGGAAAGTTAGAAGCATACCTGGCAAGAGCTAAGTAGGGTATGTAGAAACTTCTTATATAGAAACACACTGGGAAGAAGTTCAAGTAAATATATTTGAAAGGAGAGATTTAATTCAAATTCATATTCTATGAGTTAACTCCCCAATATCATCTTTAATAGCGAACAGTAACATATGACCCGCGAGTCACCGACTGACCCATTTACTAATGACAAGTGACCCACTTCAGGATCCCCCTTTGGCGACGACGATAAAAAACTTCATGGTAGACCCTATTGCGACCACGATAAATAGTGAAACAAACGATCCATTATTATGCAGATAGTGGTTGGTTTTAACTCTCAGCAAAAGGGTTGCCGATTCCTGGTCTATAGGACAGTATTCTATCGATATATCCCATAAAATTCCTCCAATGAAAACAGCAAGCATTTCGAAAATATGTATTTATGAATAGAAGACCAATTTTATTAAAGTAAATTTGAAGCCCCCTTTAATATTGATTACTATAGACAAAAAAAATTGGTTAATACACTAAATCGGTCTAGAAACAAATCGTCGCGGAAGAGATGTCCGGAAAGGTAAAAAAGGAAAAACCAGCGTACCCGAACGTGCACACGCAGCTCGCGAATGAATCCAACAAAACGCTGTTGATATGCCCCGTTGGATTTGCGCTCCGCCATCTGCCGTTCCGTTTATTTGCACACGTATACGCTGCTGAAGGCCTATGAATAGGTGCAAACCAGGTACACTTTGCCACTCGGCAATGATTTTCCCGCGTTCTGCACTGATATAATGAATGATCAATATGGGGTCATAAACATTTAATTAAGCCTTCTTCCAATCTAGGATAGCGCTGGTTCAACACAATTCTGAAATAGGCCAATGCACACAAACTAGTGTATTCCCAACGTTAAAACTTTTGAATCATTGTAGAATTTAGAATTAGGGAATTTGAAAGTAGGTCTGCTCTTTGATACTCCATTAGAAAACAATTAAATTGTGATGAGGTTGAAAGTTACTGGGCATAAATATTGGACGATTTTGGATTTCCGAGGTTCCATGGAAATACTGATATTGAAACCTAGTCCTAGTCCAATGGTCGGTAACCTGCAGTTCACGAGCTACATGCGGCGCGGCGCTTTGATTGTGAGGCTTTTCTGATAACTGGGGGACCCGTTGAGGAATTCTTCGGATAGAATATTGTTTTTTAGTTGTCTCTCTCGAGTGTACCTCTTGAGATATTAAAAAAAATTGTGGGTCTTTAAAAACTGAAACTTGGTAAATTGAAATTTTAAGCTTTTCCGACTCAACCTAATCTAACCTAATCTAATTAAACCTAATCATTCAAACCTAGAATTCGCAGTCGTTTTCTATAATTTGCCGGAACCTTGTAATCACCAGCCAAGTTAAAACTTTTGAATTCTTCTAGAATTAGAGAATTTGAGAGTATGTTAGGTAGTAGCCACGAATCACAGGTACAGATCCAACATACTAGACCAGTCAGTAAGATCATCTCTATTCACTCAGCCTAACGTTAACATCTGTGATCGTCATTACAGAAGTTTTATTGGTTTTGAGCTATGCTAAGATCTATAGGAAATTAGTTTTCTTCACCTAACCAGATATTTTCTGGAAGTTCAAGACGTTAGATCAGCAACAATGCGGGTAAAATAAGAAGGAGAAAAATAAAACAGATAAGGCCGACCCAATATTTAAAAACACGATTGCAGGGAAAATGATCTCTGGGGAGGAGTATATCCTATGAGGACTTCATGAATTTATGGGGCAAGTTGCTGTAGTACCTTCGATTAATTTGGCAAGGAAGATTTTGAAGTGAAGAAAAATATATAAACGAAACTTTGCAATAGAGTCCCCCGTAAATACAGTGCCCTATATTTGGGGTTACTCACTAAAACCCTAAACCGCTATTTTAACTGCAATTAACTTTAGGAGGACGTAAAATTTGATGTGTTGATGTTGATTTGCAACCAACAGGAATTCCCCAGTCATGCTCTAGGACTGCGACGGGTAATTGCAAATCAGACCGACATTGTGCAATGCCAAACATATCCGATTCTACCGCAGGACGAAATTGCCGCACATCATCGTGGCGTGCCGAACGCATCAGGTCGGATATTACACGCCCGCTGCACGCATCAAAGTGCCGCGAATCTGAAGTAAACGTCGATAGAGCACAGACATACCGCCACCGCCCCTGGGGGAACTGGCACATTCATCCCCTACATCAATGCACTCATTCGCATTCCATGTATGTTCATGACGCATTTCTGAGTATAATTGCACCCTGTGCACACATGCACTCACACCCACAGCCCTCTATTACCCCACCTCGACCATAGGATTGCATAATTAGGCGAATCCCCCGAGCAAACCACGCGCGTATTCCTTATTAATGCGCAGCAATTACCGCATGTCGGATATCGGCCTCGTGAGTGTTGACTGGCGGCGCGACGGAACGGTCGTGTCTGTGAAATAACCAAATTGAATTCGTAATTTCCGAAATCCGTACTCCGGAAATGAATCGCATACCTTCGGCCTGTCAGGAGTGCCCATGGGCAGTTCCTTATAGTGCACTGTCTAGTGCACTGTGAAATCCGTAAACATCGCGAATTCCTCGTTTGAGTTTGGGAATTACTGATAAAACATATGTGTAATATCCAGAAATAAAATTAATAATAAAACCAATAAATAACAAAGAAAAACGAACAACTCCTTTTCTAGATGGTGAGAAAAATGATGTATGGTCGTCGAAAAAAATAGAAAACGCATGCTTTGTAATATCACTATTCCCTCATTCTTCAAACAAAGCCTATCAAGAAAATGGCGAAGAGAAGAAAGAACCAAGAAGGATATGACGATAAAAGCTGAGAAGAGGAAAAGTTTCGATACATTCTATTAGTTTTATTTTTTATAGCGGAATGTCAGCAATGACAAATCACACGTCTCCAGTTTACCATCGTTTCCGAATATCATGTTCTGACCCTACAATTTTCAATCTTTTTTTAATGATGATCTGGTTTTAGGGACACAATACACACATTTTTTTTACAAAATATGGCTACAAAAGCACGAAAAAGTAATCCAAAGAAAAATAGCATGCTGCCAAGGTCGCCGACATAATGACATCATTGAGGGCATAACTTTTTGTATTCCATTCATGCCTTAGTAACGACGTGATTTTTATGACGTCAAGATTGCATTAGTGGAAATAAGAATATCACCAATACATATAATTGTTAGGTTATGTTAGGCATTTGAAACCGAAGATATACTTAGGATGTCGCACACTGATATTTATGTGACGCTCAAATTTTAATCCAAGAGGATCCCCTTGTCTGTTGTATGTTAGATATTGATAGGGTGGGGCCAGACAAAAAGTATTCAAAATATTCATAGACAGGTCATGTAATTTATAATGTGTTATTAACATTTAGATTTCATCGCTTCCATAATGTATATAGAAAATATAATTACATGTATTTCAAAAACCATATGAGATATTTCAAATATTCAAAAAGAATCTGGTAGCTAATATACTAGTATATAACCTTTATTGGCATACTTGTGCCCCTGCAATCCCACAACAAAAAATTACAATAAGCAAAATAATAACAAATAAATTAATACACATTCAAATAATAACAACAACCCAATTTGAACACCAGAATAACCACCGTATGTACATACAACAATATCCACGAGTCACTTCTCACACAGCTCTCCTCCTCCTTCTTACATTTACTAACGTGGTGATTGACGCCAACAAGGGGTTGGCGTCAATCACCCTTTCTCTTCCAACCACACCTCTACTCGTTTTCCTCCCCTGCCCTCCTTCAAGGCCCACTCGACCTTCACCTCAACACATTCCCCTGCCAGGTGTTCCCAGGTATCCAAGCCCTTCCCACATAACACACACCAGGTGTA
>JAODAC010019361.1:0-19822 GCA_027575185.1 Mimaenictus wilsoni | reverse complement strand
TATCATCAGCAATTCCTTGCCCGTTACTATCTTGAGCGCCTGTCCAATGATATGGGTGAGATCCCTCACTACTCCTACGAGCACCCAATTGTAACTGGTTACTTCCCAAGCCTGCACTACCCCAATGGACTTAGCTTCCCATCCAGGCCACACCATGCTGAGCTCTACTACCACGGTCCTCATGGCAAACAGTCTTACTCCTGGTACGGTAACTACAGTTACAGCTACACCTACGTGAAAGATTATGAACGTCGCCTACGTGATGCGCTTGATATGGGATACTTCTGGACTCCCGAAGGCAAGATGGTGTACCTCTTCGATAAGGAAGGCTTTGAAACTTTGGGTAACCTCGTTGAATCTAACTTCGAGTCCGACAACAGCCGCTTCTATGGTGATCTGCTCGTCTTCGCTCGCCACCTTCTTGGTTATGCCTACTACCCATTGGATCAGTACAAATTGGTCCCTGCTGCTCTTGAGCACTTCGAAACTTCAATTCGTGACCCTATGTTCTGGCAGATGTTCAAGCGTATCATGTACTACTTCAACCAACACCAGGAATACCAAGGCCCATATGAAAATAAGGAACTTTTCTGGAAGGGCATCAAGATTGAGGATGTCACTGTTGACCGCCTAATGACCTATTTCGACTATTACTACGCAGACCTTAGCAACGCTCTTGTCATGAACGAGAAGGAATTCAACGATGACTCCTTCCTCATCCGTGCCCGCCAGTACCGCTTGAACCACAAGCCTTTCAACTACAAGATCGCTATCACCGCCGACAAACCAGTCGAGGCTTTCGTGAAGGTCTTCATTGGCCCCAAGTACGATGAATTCGGTCGTGAAATCGACATGGATCTTAACCGCCACAACTTCTTTGAATTCGACCGTTTCCATTACTCCCTCGTCGCTGGCAAGAACTTCATTGAGCGCAACTCCCACGAGTCTATGCACTTCTCTTATGACCGCACCACATACCTTGAGCTTTACCACCAAGTGATGACTTCTATCAATGGCGGCGCTGAATTCAAGTACTATCCTCAAACCAAATACTACGGTATGCCCCATCGCATGCTCCTACCTAAGGGTGACTTTGGTGGCAAAACCTACCAAATGTTCTTCATGATCGCTCCATACCACGTTAACGCCAAGGCTGCCGACTACACCGATGAGTTCGGTTTCAACTACATCGTTGACAACGAGTATCCTCTAGGTTATCCCTTCGATCGCCCAATCGAGTATGAGCAGTGGTTCATAGATATCCCCAACTTCTACTTCAAGGATGTCACCATTTATCACAAGAACACTGAGACTGAATACAACACCGTCTACAGCCAGCACTAACTTCTTGCAACCCCTAGGAACACTATAAAAGTTTCAACAATGAAAGCCAAATTATAACTTTTAATAAAAGCATATAAAAACGATAATGTTATGGATACTTTATAAAACAGTTTAAACGAAACCAACAAACTCCCACTCATCATCCTCCTCCTTACTCTTCTTCATTTGCTTTTCCTGTATTCTAAGATGAGTTGCAAAAGGATCATCTTGAAGGTGAGGATACAAGGGTGGTCCCGCCATGTCAGGATTAAAATCAGGATTATACGCCGGTTGCCTTAGATTATGATTGTGAGTGGATTGATTCATTGACAGACCCATTCCAATGTGATAAGGAGGTCGCGGTTCCATTTCACCCTTGATATCAAAGGGCACATGACCAATAGTAACAGGCAAATCCAACACAATATTTGTATGCATTCCTGCTATTACAAAAGTCAACTGAAACAAAACTTGTATCACGTGAGGCATTAACTTCAGAACATAGCAACCTACCTCCAAATTATACGTTACTTGAATAAGATTGCAGTCAATAAAATTGGAAATAAGTACGGGGTCCTGGATACGAACATTTTTATCCCAAGTATTTTGTCCGTTAGCTCCAACGCCACTATACTGATCTCTAAAAATAACTTCAGAGGTTTCCTCTGTTCTTTTTGATGGTGAAGTTGTTTTGAACGTAGTTTTCTATAAACAAACTTGTTATTTACAAATAAGATAATATTTCAAGGATTACCTTGTGAAGAGTACAGAGAATGTGTTCTATATTACTCTGTGACATATTCTGCACAGTTATATGTAATGGTAAAAGTTCCTGAATAACAAATCCTGAACGAGGTATTTTAGCTTTTACATTAATGCTGCCTTTATTCCACAATAGAAAGTAGGTGTCCTTCTGTTGGGTTTTCTTGATTGGACCCATTAAATGCGGCTGGAGATTTAGATCAACTGGTGTGATCAAGACAAATGGAGATTGTGCCTCGTAATTGAATTCCAAAAATGGACATTTTACAACCGCTTTGATGGTGTACGTAATTTGGCCTTTGTCGCTCGTAAACGTTGAAGGTAGATCTTGTGGAAGTCTATACTTAAAGTTATATTTGTATGCACCTTTTGGTAGTTCTTGGGTACCTAGAAAAACAGATTTTAGCTAACAATAAGCAGTTTCAGATCATTTACAGAAGGTGAGTCAGACTCGCTGTCACACCTTATCTGAGATAATAACAAGTCAACTAAACCCTCGATGATTTACGAAAGGCACCCTTATGTAATTAGCTCCTGACTACCTTGAGGAATATAAGAAGTCATGGACATACCTGCCAACAGGTCTATTCTGTGGTTTACTAAGGTTTGTGAGCCATAAAAAGGGATCGACCTCATGTGAGTTTTCTTAGTAACAGGATCATAATGTGGTTTTCTGTCAGACCATTGTGTATTTGCCATTCCTGTGATATATAACGTGATTCCTGTAATACCAAGGGCTCGATATTAAATTAATTGATCAATCGGTGTAATACCAAGGGAATGATTCTAATTGTAAGTTCCTAAATTACGTACCATGAATTTTTTTCGGGCTTGTAAATGTACACAAGACATTCCCAATCACAGTTTCCCCACTTGTATAATGGGTACCATAATTGTCCAGGTACAAATCACATCGACTCATATTATCAGCAAATACTTGTTAAAACTGAGGAACAGGACCTCAGTAGTGTGATACTTTGAATATTTCGCGGTTATGTTAATCCCACCATGAATCTGTAGATAAGCCGATTACTTTATTTACATTCGTGTGAAACCCGATAATGGCTGGTTACAGATGACCTTGATCAATCTGGTATGAATAGTTGCACTCATGAATTCATAATATACTTTCCAAATCGAGCCGGGTGTCGAATGTGGTATTTGGCTATTGAAATGACTCATGGTGTGGCATTTTGTACAATCATACACCCATTTATTAGCAATTAAGTCAAGGAAAGCCTTAATTTTCTACGTTAATTACAATATAGAATATTTAAGTAAAGATAATGTGATGGGCCACGGTTTTAAAACGTTCCCTTTGTTGATGGTGGGGCAGCATTAAAGCTTGGAGCACTAGGCGCAGTCTGGTTTTCCTCAACTGCATCATAAAGTGGTGGTGGGGGTACAAACCCATAAGCAGGTGGGTTTACTTCCTGTAGATTTACAGACTGACCCTGTGAAGGAGTATTAGGACGTGCCCCAAATGGAATATGTCCTATCATGAAAGGCATTTCTAGGTGCAATTTTCGATGTAGTCCAGATATTACCAAAGTTAGCTATATGAACAGGTCAGATACAATAGGTAAATATATGCGTTCCCCACTATCTCTAAGGAACACCCACAGAACGTTAACAGTTTTTGACAAACTTACCTCCAATTCATAAGTATTTGAAATAATATCGCAATCAAGATAATTCGATATCATTGATGGATTATTAAGTATGATAACTTTATCATAAGTATTCTCACCATGAGCACCCACACCAGCGAAGGTATCCGTAAAAAGGACTACCTTATCATATCTGATCCTCTCTCCTGGGGATGTTACTTCAAATTTTGTGTCCTAAAAGGTACGTTCGAGTAGGGTTTGTCCCAGGGTATATCAGAAAATATCTACTACAAACCTTCTTAACTTTGCATAGAATTCGTTGTATATTTGACCTGGATAAATTCTCGACCTGAACATGCAAGGGTATAACCTCCCCGATCAGAAAAGCAGCTTTCGGTATATTTGCCGTAACTTTAATGTTTCCATTCCTCCAGCAACAGCAGTGAGTCAATTTTTCTTCAGTTTTTACCAAAGAGGCCTAACAGGCAAGAGATAACCATCAGATTAAGCATAACCATTTAGATTACCATCAGTTTAGGGTTAAAGTTTTTTGCTTATTACCTGTAATGAAGGATACTCATTCAAATTAACTGGTGTAAAGATGATGAAATCTGATTCAGCTTCATAGTTGAATTTCAACAAAGGTCTTTTGACAATAGCCTTGATTTTGTACTTAATTTTGCCCAATTTGTGTTTGAATGATGATGGTAAACTTTTCGGTAAGGTATAAGTGAATGGGTACTTCTGCACGCCTTTGGGGATGGTCTTTTCAGAACCGTTACCTTCAAAATTCAAAGTCAGGAGATAATCATTCTTACAAAAACATCCTTACATTGTAACAGGTCAATTTCGTCACTCAATATCAAATCTGAACCGGTGTAAGCCACAGAACGTGTCTCATTCTGCTCGGTTGAAGAGTTGTAGTAAGTTTCGTGTTCGTTCGAACTGGTTTTGGCCTCGCCTTTAATTTTTACAATTAGACCTGTTAAATAAACAATAATAAGCAATTATTGTCATCAAAATATGGAGGTATTCTCCTCACAATTACAAAGATATAAAGGAAAGCTACTTTTAGGCATTTTAAGGCCTTGCGTAAGGTACCTTAGGAAGTTCTCCTATTTTGGATTGAACAATCTGATGAAGTTATTGGGGCTCTTAATAGAACATTACGAACTAACAACCTACTGTTCTGTTAAATTGTTGTAGTACGTTTCATGTTCGTTCTAACTTGTTTTGGCCTGAAGTAAGGAAATCTCCTCTATTAAATATAAGCAGGAACAACCAAAGAATATCTTTAAAACCGATCATAGGTCCGTGGTATCGTGTCCAACTATATAAGGGGCACCTTAGACTCTTAAACGGTAGTGTACAATACAATAGACAGTGTTCCTGAATTGTGGGCACAATTTCACCTCAGAAATCGTTGCGTAATTAGATCATATTAAGTTATAACCTTCAAATATCAATGAAAAATGGCAGTTATACTTACCATGAACATCCTTCGGGCTGTCAAATGTACACAGAACGTAACCAACTATAGTCTGTTCACTTTTATAAAAATCTTTATAATTTTCTAAGTATAAGTCACACTTATTGGGCATTTTATCAATTCAAGTGACAATTAGGAATATTTCCACAAATTTGAGATCAAAATTATAGTAAACAATGTTGCTTCTTCATCGAATTAAAGACGGAAATAATATGAAAATGATTCCGCAAATTACGGTCATGACCACAACGCAAATATTATTATCAATATTCCGCTATCATACATCCGCCCAAATTCCACCATTTGTCATTCTTGGAATACACAGAGAGGCCGAAAAATCCCACAATTACGTTTAATTAAGAAATTTTTAATTAAAATACATACAATATATTTATTTTTGCTTTTCAAACGTATTAGTTATATAATCTTTATATATTAAAAGTATTTCACATTTTCATTACACTTTCATTTGATTCTTCAAAGCTTGGTCATAGGTCGGTACTGAAAAATGAAATAATTGATATACAGAATTGTTAGTAAAAAAAAGACTTACAATCATGGGAGGAAGAACCGTCAATAAAATCCCAATCATCATTGTCTTTTGTAGTTTTAGGTGGCCCTGTTGCTTCAAGCAATGGAGCAGTTGGTGCAGTTGCCGGTGGGTAACCTCCAAAGCCACTGTTGGTACCATAACTTGGCGGTACAGGCATACCCATACCCATAGGTGGCGGCATATTTGGATTATAGGCCGGTTGTGGTGGAGGTGGAACAAACCCATAAGACGGGGGTTGATAAATTGATCCATTGACCTCAGCAACACGCATGTTATATGTTGGTGACGGTACCCTGGATGGTACCATACCAAAAGGTATGTGACCAATTATAAGAGGCATCGCAAATTCGATGTTTGAGTGCATACCAGAAATAACAAAAGTTATCTAAAGGAAAAAGTGCGTCTATAACACAAATAATTTCAAACAAATATTGCAACAAAAGGTGCATCACAAACTGAATGAGGCTGCGAGCCTAGGAAGCCCAAAAGGGTGGTTAACAAAGTTAGACTTACCTCCATTTCATAGGAATTATGAATAACGTTACTATTGACAAAATTGGAAAGCAAAGTTGCATTATCAATTAGAATAGCTTTGTCATAAGTGTTTTCTCCATGAGCACCAACTCCACTATAACTATCCATGTAAATCATATCTTTATCAGTTTTCGTCTCATGACTAGGGCTAGTCACACTGAATTTCATAATCTATATGAAAATTCATAAAATTATTCCATAAACTTCTTAAGCATATTAAAAAACACCAAGTTAAAGGAACCTCATTTACCAGGTCAAAAACATTTTTTTGGAAAATGACTCGAACCCCGTTCTCCTCGCAACATCGCTTTTCAAAAACATTTTCATTTTTCGTTTCGCATCGAGCTACTGAACTACTCAAAAAACGAAACCATTAAAAAGCGATTTTGTTAATGGGAAGAAATAAGAATAAGGTAAAAGTTAGTAAAAGCCATTAATACATGTTAAACGAGGTTTCTCCCTTAAATTTACCTTACTTACCGAGTATATTTTAACCTTAATTTTTTCAATATTACTCTGTGAAAGATTCTCAACCTCAATATGTAAGGGTAGAGGTTCTCCTAAGACAAATCCACCCTTTGGAATATTTGCGACTGCATTTATATTACCTTTGTTCCAACAACAAAAATAAGTCTCTTTTAACTTATTCCTCTGTTGTGGATTCTATAAATAATAGGAATAATAATCTAAAAAAGTCCTAAAAGTTAACTTTAAGATTATGTATATACATACTTGAAAAGTAGAAAAATTGTTGAGGTTAACAGGTGTGACAATAAGAAAATCAGATTCAGCTTCATAGTTGCTTTTCAAAAATGGCCGTTTTACAATAATTTTAATATTGTACTTAATCTTCCCCAAATTATGATGGTACGAAGATGGCAAGTCCTCAGGGAGTCTATATGTAAAAGGATATTTATGTACTCCTTGGGGAATTGTAGTTTCCCCTCCGAAACCTTTAAAAAATGTTGAAAAAATTTTAAAATTATGAACAGGAATGTTTGCTTACTTACTATTTAGTAAGTCAATTTCCTGATTAAGTAACTGATGAGAACCGTTATATGATATAGTTTTGGATTCATTTTTTTTAGTCGTACTGTTGTACGATGTTTCGGTTTCTGTCCAATGTGTTGTAGCCTCTCCTGCTATTTTTAATATTACCCCTATGAATAGAATGGAAAACCTAACCTTGAGTTCTGACAAACAACAGTCTGTTGTATTTTTACACACCGTGGACTACTTTAGGGCTCGTAAAAGTGCATACTGCATATCCAACAATAGTTTGTCCACCTGTAAAGTGGTCACTATAGTTCTCCAAGTGAAGATCACATCGATCACTGCCCATGATTCACTGTTTCACTGATGTTTATGAAATTATGCGTTGGCTCCACTCCGAAATATTTACGACTAGAGATGACCTCACAGTCTCACAGGATAAGCTACTGTGGCTGATGTAGAAAAACAACTACAGTAAGAATTGTGGCGCCAGACAGTTTGAATGCTGACGCTGTTTGTAAACGATAGAAAAGTGGGAGTAGAATCAATAAATAACTTTAATCGACCTGTTTTGGTCAAGTTCAGACTGTTCAGACCAACTAGACGAAACTAATTGTTATTTCTGAGGTTAGGATTATATGGAAGGGGAATTAACGCACCAAATATCCCTTGGAATAAAATAAATTTGTTGCAAAAAAGGAAAATATATTCATAGAACTACATTTTCATAACCTGGTCATATGATGGAACTAAAAAATAACATCTTATTAATTAATTTGAATGTTGAAGGTTAATATTACAAGCTAAACTTACGTTCAGGATGCCTAAACCCAGCTTCAAACTCTTTAGGAGGTGCTGTAGCTCCCACGGTTAAATCTGGAGCTGAAGGTCCCCCAGGTGGAGGATAACCAAGATAATCTCCAAATCCAGCCTCTGTCCCTTTATTATACGATACAGGCCTAGGAATACCACGAGCCACGTCAGGGTTATAAGCAGGTTGAGGTTCAACAAACCCGTAAGCTGGTGGCAGGTCTCCCACAGTATTCGGAGCCATTGGAGGTTCGATACCGTAAGGTATATGACCAACCAGAACAGGTAGTGTAAAGTCGATGTTTGAATGCATCCCAGCGATAACAAAACATATCTAAAGTCAAAATTGCGTTAAACACAAAAAGAGAACATGCAACTGAGAGGCCATACCTTCAACTCATAAGAAACATCAATTACATTGGTATTAACATGATTGGATACCATAGTAGGGTCATTAATACGAACGATTTCATCATAGGTATTCTCCCCATGAACTCCCACACCAGAATAAGAAGCTTTACAAATTGTTTTGTATTCCATTCTTGATTCGGCACTAGGAATCATGACCGTAAATTTCTTAATCTTAAATTATATTAAATTTCTTAACCTCAATTATTACTAGTAGACCTCAATGAGTTTAACCAAAAAAAACTTACTGATACAATCTTAACTTTGATCTCATCAATCTTAGAACGTGAAAGATTCTCAACTTGCAGATGAAGAGGTAGAGGTTCATAAAGGGCAAAGCCACTTTTCGGAATATACATGGATACGTTTATGTTTCCCCTGCTTCGACAGAGGAAGTGTGTTCTTTTTACCTTCATCATTGTTTTCGGTTCCTATTAATTAAAAGGAATATTACTTAAGTTATATACGTATAGGGTTATGTTTGTTAGGTTACATCCATATAGGGTTATGCATATCATGTAATATTCATATAGGTTATATGATATACTTAACCTGAAATATAGGAAAGTGATTAAGGTTAACTGGTGTGACGATTAGAAAATTTGAGTTGACTTCATAGTTCGGTTTTAAAAGAGGACGTTTTACTGTCGCTTTTATATTATAGGTAATTTTCCCTAGATTATGCTCAAACGAAGATGGAAGATTTTCTGGTAGTTTGTAAGTGAAAGGATACTTGTGTACACCTTGGGGTATTGTTGTTTCAGCCCCAAATTCTAAAATAGTCCAAGTTAACTTCTGAACCAACCTTTTTGCTGATTATCATTCTGAATCATATAATATTAATAATAAATGATATAATAAGATGAAATAAATTACTATTAAGCAAATCAATTTCCTGATGAACTATCTGATAGGAGCCATGGCAAGGAATTGTTATCATATCATTCCGTTTGGTTACATGATTATAGGTTGACGTAGTGCGAACCCAATGTGTGACTGCTTCCCCTTTTATCTTTAATATGATTCCTGAAAATATGTTTAAACAATCTTGGGAGTTTTAATCAAGTTTGTGAGGGCATAAGCATACCATGAACAACTTTGGGTTCGGGGAACGTGCATAGAACATGTCCAATTATAGACCCTCCGCTGAAATAGTGATTTGTGTAGTTTTCCAAGTGGATGTCGATTTTGCTACTGCTCATTGTTCTTTATGCTTTGAGGTATAGTCAAATAAATTAAAGTTTGTTGTTTAATTCTCTGTAACAGTTTAGGAATGTTTTGTCCCAGTTACTGTGTATTAAACGCAGCCACTGAGACAAAATAGGACATTTTTAACTTTAAATAACATTGCGAATAGTGAAATAAGTTTGAAATATTCAGAAACAGATATAAATAAATTAAGTTAAGACTGAATCCCAGTAATGATTCAATAAAAAGCAAGGAAACTCAATAATAAATAATGAAAGTCATGAATAAAGGAATAGTTGATGGTCGTTGGTGATTTAAAAGCTGCAAATGAAGAATAACATAGAAAACTAAAGAAAATAGTGGAAAAAGTGCATTGGATTCAATCTGAATCAATTAATAACTTCTTTCTTCTTTTTTATATAATGCAATAAAATTACTTACAATTACGGATCTATTTGATGAAGTTACCCAGAATTCCCCAACTTTACTTAATGCAATGAACACATCGTCTGATAATCTAGTTACCTCACTTCAGCTACTCAACCAACATTGTAGACGTGCCTAGATAATATCCTTTATCTGTTTGCCATCAATATTCAATAAAATATCCGTTCATGATTCATTACTACTTGTAAACATTGATAAACAAGGTTAAAACACTTAAGTCGGCATTAATCATTGATTACCAAACGTGAATACCCTAAACCAGTTTAATGACGTTATGTGGCACTCCATATAATAAGGCAATATTGGGACAAGAAACTAAATTGTAATATTAAAAAATATACTCGTAAAATATTCAAGATAATATCAATACATATTTATAAAAAATGCAGTAAAGACGTATCACATTTTCTGCTCATTCTTCAAAGCTTGATCATAGGTTGGCACTGCAAAAAAAAGATAACCTAATTTTAATAACACCCCAATTAAGGAATTGCCCGATTGCAAACTTGATGGTTTGTTTAAAAACTTACAATCCTGGTTGAGAGAGTCATCAACCAACTCCCACTCGTCAGTATTCGACTTATCTTTAGACGGAGCTGATGCTTCCAACATAGGGGCACTTGGAGCGGAAGGTGCTGAAGGTCCTGCTATTCCTGAGATTGCTCCTTGCATTTCTTCAGTTGCTCCTGGAATTCTCGATGTTGTACCGGACATCCCCGAGATTGGTCCTGGCTTAGTTGGAGTTGTTTCTGGTATTCCAGAGATAGTTCCTGGTAAAACTGGCAAAACCCCAATTCTTGGTGGATATTCTTCGGTTGGGTTACAATAAGGCGGAAGTCCTGTCATTCCGATCGCATTATTTGGATTGTAAACAGGCTGTGGGGTCGTAAAAATGTAAACTGGAGGTGGCTCCCTGACCCCAGGACCAATAAAACCTATATTATATGAAGGGCCCGGTGGTACGGATCGTCGTACTATAAATGGTACCTGGCCAACAATAATAGGGATCTCCAAATCGATGTTTGTGTGTATACCAGATAGAACAAACGTTATCTAAAATTATTTTCCTTGGTATAACTTCAATCAAAACATACACCAACACATAAATCAACTGAACAAAAATTTAGACATACCTTCAACTCGTAAGAATTAATGATGATATTTGCATTGATATAATTCAGAACCAAAGCTGCGTTGTTAATAAGAATTGCTTTTTCATATGTATTCTCTCCATGTGCACCAACTCCTGGGTAGGTATCAGTATAAATTGAATCTCTATCAGTTCTTGTTTTATGACTTGGACTAGATACCGTAAACTTTTGTACCTTTTTTGTTGTTTTATACAACCAAAGAATAAAACAATCATATAAACTTAAACATTCTAAGAATTGTATGAATTTAAAACTTACGGCCTTAACCTTAACCCGAATTTCCTCAATATTAGCCTGGGAGAGATTTTCCACTTGCAGGTGTAGAGGTAGACGTTCCCCAAGCACAAAACCAGCCTTTGGAATATTCGCTGTTACATTAATATTACCTTTGTTCCAACAACATAAGAAGGTTTCTTTTAATCGGTGACGACTTTGGGCATTCTGGTAGAAAGAAAATATTTAACACATTAATAATCAAGAAAGGGAGGTTAGGTTGTTTTAAATTGGTTTAGGTTAGGTCAAATGGATTAGGTTATGTTGGATTAGTTTAGGTTATCAATATCGAACGTTATGTAGGCACTTACCCGAAAACTTGGGAAATTATTGAGGTTAAGTGGTGTGTTAATAAGCAATATAGATTCAGCTTCATAGTTGAATTTTAACAATGGTCGTTTTACCACTGCTTTGATTGTGTAATCAATCCTTCCCCAAGAATGCTGATAGGTAGATGGTAAATCATCTGGTAGTTTGTAAACAAATGGGTATTTGTGAACGCCTTCAGGAATCGTCGTTTCTCCTCCTTCAAAAATAGTTTAAACAAATAATAATCGAGTCTCCTAAATGATACAATAAGTCAATCGACATACGGTTCAATAAGTCAATTTCCTCAGAAATTATCTGATGAGCGCCATGATAGGAAACCGTCCTGGGTTCATGTCGTTTAGTTGCACTATTATATTTAGATTTTGTTTCTCTCCAGTGAGTGGTTGCTTCTCCTTTGATTTTCACGACGATTCCTGGAAATATGTATTTACTTATAATTTACTTAACATTAATACTTCGAGTCCTTTCTTACCATGAACTTCTTTAGGCTCTACAAACGTACAAAGGGCGTATCCAACTATAGTCTGTCCACCCGCAAAGTAATCAGTATAGTTCTCCAAATAAAGATCACATTTACTACACCCCATGATTGTTTATCACTTTATTTATCACTATCTTGAGGTTGTGTGGTTCTGTAGGCAGAAGTCTAAGAGTTAATGATAGCTCAAATCAATGTTTAGGACCCGTTTAGTGAACATTAAAACGTAAAACTCTGGCTTCTGATAAAAGTAACCAAAACAACTACCGAAAACGTGTATCCAAGACCAGCTTCTGCTGCGTTATAAATTGATTTACTGTTACAAAAACGTGGGGGACTAAAGAGAGACAAGACGAAACGGGTGGCACTGATGCCTGCCTTCGGCCCACACCGCTCCATGCAAACGAAAACAAACTAGGCACTGAAAAACGATAAACAGTTTTGTTTGGCTTTCGAGCTTCCAGCACCAGAACCAACGCGCTCAGCATATTTCCAACTTGTGGCTGACAATCAGAAGCCGTAGTTGGAAGTGGTGGGAGTTGAATCAATATACATGGCATGCAGGCAGTGATGTAACCTTTTCCAAACGGTGCCGTGAACCTTGAAACGCTTGAAACTCATATCAGTTTCGTAACTATATCGAAACCGGTTTTACGGTATGAATGCACGCAGGTAGGAAAGCTATCGCAGAGAACTTCCTGTTATTGTAATTATGGGATAAATACGATTAGGTTTGATTTAGCGTACGTGTTTGTAATATCGGTTTTCAACTATTTTTCTCTTAATAGATGGCAATTGAAATTGATTTGATAAAGTGGCTATAATTGACTTCATTGAATTCTGTACCATGGCATTCATTCAGTCAATATTTAATGATATTTTTAGAAAGATAAATAAGATAGGAATAGATCTGAAAGTTTAGGATTAGGTTACGTTAGGTTTGATTTAAGTTAGTTTAAGTAGGATTCGTTTGGTTTGATTAGGTCAAGGTACAGTTGCTTTAGGTTAAATTTGGATGAAATTTGGTTACCTTTAATTGGAATTGAATAGGTAAGATTGGGTTACTTTTATTTGCTATAGGTTACATTGGGTTGGTTTAGGTTAGGTCACGTTGATTTAGATTAGGTCACGTTGATTTAGGTTAGGTCGAGTTGGTATAGGTTAGGTCGATGTAGAACGTTTAAGAGGTTAAAAGTTTGAGATTATTTCTTCTTGCCGAATTATGTTTTCCTAGAAATCATTATCCGCCAACATTATCTCAACTTTACGTCTTATTGGCCCTAAATAATGAACAACAACACATAATCTTTGACAAAGTCCGAGACGATACCGTTGTTTCACAAACTATCTTTCCTGACCGTTATTAAGACTAACATACTATCATTTTACTAACCTGTTTACATAAACTTACCTCCATGATCAGGTAAATGACCCTTTCTTCCTCTTCGTTTTCTGTTAAAACTTCCATTAGAACTTCAGTTTTATCCCAATTTAATAAAGAACGGTTATTTTGATTGAAAATAAAACACATCATCACTGTCAACATAACAATCATATTAAAACTATATACAAATAAATACTTTACACCATAATACACAGTACATGGTCACTCATGGTTCTAGAAGTGCCTTTAACCTAACTAACACCCGGCTGCGTCATGCGTGCATCCACATAACCTATATTTAGTTTCAGATATTTTGGAGACTATCTATGCCCTATCCAGGCATTCTAACTGTTCCTTTCTGCAGATTTGCATGCTTTAAATTGACAAATTAATTTCAAATACGCCCGCTTACAAATGTTAGGAAATTGTAGATAAGTTAGCAATGATTCGATATTCAAAGTCACAATCGTAGCAAATTTTCAAAAATTCGAAGCAGATTTCTTCCAATAAAATATTCAGTAAATGAACTAGTGTTTTCAACAAACAATCTTCTATTGAGATTCATTTAAATGTGATATTTTTAGTTAGAATATTCATGTTTTATGGTTTATATACTTATATTATTGACTTTATTTGAAACTGTTCAAAATTGAAATTGACTGATTGCAAGGTTATGACATACGAGAGGTTATGACGTGAGAATGGTTATGACATGAGAAAGGTTATGATGTATTGGTTCTTCAATTGTTTTGCTCAACCGAATCCCTAAATTCTGCTATCTAACAGCGTAAATAGAGATATCATATACAAACATACAACTAATTTTAGCCCATTAATCAAATAATCTGAAATCACAAATGTATAATACATAACCACGTCTAAATCGACTCTAACTTAAAATGTCATTTATAAGCGAACTGCCAACCGGCGTCTCTGTGATTAACATTGCTAACATAACCTAAAACTATATAAGTACGGTTCCTTCTTGGTGTCACCACAATTTGGCAACGTAAAATTTACAATTCTATAGCTTCAAAGTAACAACTTTAAAGAAATAAAAATATGCTAAATATATCCATAAGTGCTAAACATACAAATGTACCATAATCAGATCAGTCAGGGGTCGTAAACGCCGGACGAAAAAGCATTTTATAGTAGCCATTTCGGCCCATTTGCGATCACATAAATTCCATCTCATCAGCATAACCATCGGCGTCAACGTTTCATCTCCTCATTTCGGTGGTTTAGTGGTCGTTTAAACGGTCCTGACTGCGACTACTGCAACGGGAGCTCTTGCGATGTAAACTCTCGAGGTAGGCGGCAGGTGCCCATCCTTCTACACCGGTTCCTTTATTATCAAAACATGATAGGTTTTAAATAAGTCTGTTAGTGAAAGATCAAGGTTAAATGAACTCAAACTATGCAATTTTATGGTTAAGGTTTTTAGAGTTAGGTTTAGAAGTTATATGTGTTATAGGTTACCAATTTAACCGCTTAACATTAATGTGATATATTTAAATTCAGGTTTAGAGGATTAATTTGTATAAAAATGAACTCACCGATGGTCTTCACAAACCACCAACCAGCACAACCGACTTTCAGCAATTCGACGATATCTCCCTCACGCATGTTAACCTCACTATTCCCAACCGCACAATAATCTGCCAGAGCTGTATAACGACCGCTCTAAACAACAGGAAAATAGTCAACATATACCTTAATACAATCAAAACACACAAAGATTAAGAAAAAAAATGCAGAACAAATTGCATTAGGTCATAAATAAAAAGCGTGCTGACAATTAGATTTTTCTAGGTTTGGTTAGATGATTTTTAGGATTTGGGATTATTTGAGGTAAAATTGAAGACCATTAAAGTTTTGGAAACTTTTGGCGGGATGTAAATCTGAGAGCAGCATGTTCAGGTTCACAGAGGTAATTTCATTAAATTGTTAAATTTTGTTAAATTGATGAAAATTAACGGTTAGGAAACGTTCGGCGATTTTTTAAGGATGTAGTCTCTCGTAAATACCTGAAGGTTATATGTTTAGGTTACACACTGGAAATTTAATTGCAGAAGAAATTGCATTAGTTTATAAAGCGTGCTGACAGTTAATTATCTCTAGGTTAGGTTAGGATGGTTAGGATTAATGGTTATTCATCTATTCAAAGGTTATATGATTTAATTCAGCCAGTTCAGTTCAGATCCAACACTCAAGAAACACCAATTTCACTTCAAACAGATTAATAGTGTACTGTTTATGCGAGGTTATGTTCAATTCCAAACAAAGGTTATGTACATTAACATTCGCCATGACATGAAATCATTGAAAAATACAAAGATCGGAAGGAGTATTAGCAGTTTAGATTAGTAACAAAGAAAAAATAAATACAAATCTCTGACTTACGAATCGTATTTGCGCATTTGTTAACGCGGATTATAGAAAAGTTGATGATTTGTTTTTTTTGTGTGGGGAGAAAGTTGATTAAAGCTATGGCTGGGGTATTTAGTAATTCGAAACGTAAAATGTCGAGGTGTGCGCACCGGTGCCGACAAAGAATTGCGTTAACCGACCCTTCACAGCCTCCGCCCACTGCAAGAATAACAACACCCACGTATTAAGTCAGATCAAAGCTGGGCATGTACATGAGACACGCTGGAAAAGCACCCATTTGAAGCAAATAAATTATATTAATCGTTGGAGGGTGAATTATATGAATGTGATGGAATATACAGTGTTGTCATTCCGATATTGGTGATATTAGGGCAAGGGGTCTGATGCGTTGCGCGGGTTTAAGTCTTAAATAAAGTCAGATCTTACCGGAATGGCGGTGTTTCCATCTTCATCGTCGCTGTTGCTGAAATCTGAGGACCAACTGTTGCCTTCGGCATTTTCAGCGACGTCGTCCTCGTTAGTTCTGGCATCTACGTCGAGACTCATCGCTCGAGGCATTCCAACATCGGTGAGGTTAGGTAACTGTTGGCGATTTTCCCAGGATGTAGTCTGACGTAAATGTCTGAAGGCAATATGTTCAGGTTATACAGTGGTAACTTGGAGTTTATTTGTTAAGTTAAGAATTTGGAAAGTTATGACGATTTTCCCAGGATGTAGTCTGACGTAAATGTCTGAAGGTAATATGTTCAGGTTATACAGTGGTAATTCATGTAAATTAAGGTTTAGATTTCCTAAACCTTAATTTACATTTTCCCAGGTTACTTTCTCAGGATGTTGTCTGAAGGCAATATGTTCAGGTTATACTGCAGGAACTTTTGATTGCATTGAAGAAAATTAAGATTTGACCACGAAATTATACTTACTTATGAACTAGAGATGTATATTGCTTAATCTTTTCCCCCTTAAGTTCCTCAAGTTGATTAAGCAAAACCCGTTTAATTGCATTAACCCACTCCTGTTTCTGATCCAACATGGCCGCCTGTATCGTATACACCTCCTGTCTTCCCTGCAGCCACACCTCAAACTTCTTAACATCCCCCTTCACCGATTCGGTCAGACCAATCTGTGACATCTTCAGATAATGTTTGAACTGAAAGTGGTTCTTGTTATGCGTATTCTTCGCCGACGGTTTGCAGAAGAGCATCGCCTTCTGGTAGAGAAAAATATGGCGCTGCATAGGTTTGATACGCAGCCGTATATCCTTCTTATTCTCTGCCCATACAGAAAAGGAACCCTGAAGGAGCAGATCACCCTGCTGGCCCAGATCAAAGGGAAAGCCAGTAATACTGATCTGTAGCATACTATCATTGACACACTTAAGTACCATCAACATACAGTCGAGGGCGATCTGAAGCTGTTTGTAGCTCGCAGGGTCATCACAGTATTTGAGCAGATCGGCGATTAGGAGCTGATACTTGGTGATACGCTGTACCGGTTTCAGAAGATAGGCAGCTAAAGGGAGCTTGTGGCCAAGTTTCAACTGGCACATCTGGAGGAAGTTGGCGTGGTCGACGATTGTCTCGCGAAGTTGTTCAGAACGTGGTATATTTTGACAGTAGAATGTATATAGTTTATTAAAGACGTCTTTCTGTAAAGAGTGGCTGTTGTTGATATTTCATCTGGGTAACATGTAAACAAATGATAATCTTCGCTTCGCTCGCTAGTACTCCGAATAAACAATAAGTTAATAACGAGCTTGCACGTGCCCATGGTCTGCAATCGTAGGAGCAATTTATCGCTTCCTGTATGAAAATAAACGCGATTTTCTAGTGAGCCCATTAATTTTTAAAGCGAAGCTATTTCGGTATGAAACGACCCTTAGATAGAGGATAGCTATAACTGAAAGCTTACCTTCTGCACAAAACACAACGCAACCAAATCAATCGACGATATACAATTCTCCAAATCCTTCAGAAACACATTCGAATGAAACTCCTGAATCTCTTCAATATTCCCAAACACAATGTCAAGTTTTTCCAACAAAGAAGGTGGGACTAGGCCGTGGTTCTCCTTGCAAAGCGCTTCATTCTTATAACCCTGGAAAACGTTACATTAAGCAATTTTAAAACAAGGAAACAAAATTAACCAAACATTAACCAAGAAAATAACAATTAAAAATTAAAACAATAACAACACATCCGTTGTTACTGCGATGTTACGACATGCCTCAAGGTGGTTAACACATGTCTACAATAACAGCCTCTAATCGTTGTAATTACCATAATGACGGAAGCCAACTCAGCGACATAGATCCGTTCCGTCTCAAGAAGTTCCCCAAGAACATGGCGTTGCTTCACGCGTTGAATCTCGTCCGGCGGATCAAATTCATTATGCGACGGGTCGGTAAAGTCGCTTGATGATATCGAATTCGTTCCGGCGCTTAGTTCCATCTGCAAAGGCATATAGTCATACAGAATATTCCGTTGTTTCTAATTAATTATTGCAGCGTCTTTGCTTGGTTTCCTAGGAAATATAGAGGAAAAACGTTGTAAAAAGGACGACATTTTACGCAGGGTTTATTAGTCGTAAATTATGTGAAAAAAGAAGAACTGGGAAGTGTTAAATGTGCACGATGTGTATGATGCGACCGCAAAGTTCACATCTGCACTCTTCCATGTTCATAAAGAAGGAGATGAAAGCTGATGATTGTCGACGTCGAAATTTTCATGTTCGAATTCGGCAAGTATTTAAGAGGTAAAACCTCTTGGAATTTTATAATGAAGAAGCAGGAGAGGAGTACAGCATGAAATACTCAAGAAAGTAGAGGAAGATTATATAATTAAATGATTTAAGTTATATTCAATTACATAAAAACTTAATAAAAGTAAATGAAATGCCGCCCGGACCTTTTTCTGGTCCTATGGATAATAATAAACAAATTTATTGAGGTTCATTGTATTTTACTTGGAAATCTGAGAAGATTCAGAGTTAAAAAAATTGTTGGTCCCGTGATTTTCTATTCACGACAGGTGGCATTGTATTTCACTGTGGAAAGATACGAAAACAAGTGTCTCGATCTGTACTGATCAATTTTACAAAAACTCTAGTTTTCGTCCAAATCAAATGGTGAAAAACACAGAAACAATTTATCATCATTACCTTTCTATATCATAAATAAAAAAGAAATAGAGGAAAACATACGAAAAAAAATTGGAACCAGTTTCTTAACAACATTCTGCACATATTAATTATTACGAAATCTCATTTTATAACTTGACCTAATCTCCCAAATGTTATATGATGTTCCGTTTTGTTCAACACCAAAACCAGTAGTCATTTTATCCAAACAAAAAGCAAGCAAATTAGAATCCATTTCGCGTCTAATTAATACGATAATCCATGATTGATGATCGGCAACTAGCAATATTTCAATGTTTTGAATTAACTAACTAAATATCTTAAGAAAAAAAGGAAGGAAACACGTCTGCATAAAACGGTTTTTAAATACCTAATAACCTAGTTTTCGCGAATTTTAATTAGTTACTAACTGATTATCGATGTCTGTGAAATTAGTAAGATGCCGTTGATTGCGTTCTAAGATTGTGAAACTCAATATCGGGATTGATTGACATCTGATTAGCTGTTAATGGAACGGTATACTTATATGGATTTAATATATGTAATTGGTTGGTTAT